>VOPJ01009312.1:280139-303333 GCA_014673585.1 Semibalanus balanoides
GAATCTGCGCAGTGGAGCTTCAACAACAACAACGAGGCAAAAACATCAAATAAGTACAACAAATTGCAGAAAGCCTCCCTACACTTGCACTTTCAATGGAGCAATAATAAATGTACCACACCTCACTCGTGCTGAGGGGTACAGCTCCAGAGCCGACCGCTCGCGCCGCGCGTTCCAGGGACTCTGCCCGCATCACCGGACCCACAACCCACACCGGCCCCGAACAGGTCACGACCCCGCCCGGGGCGCACGACGCGCGCACGCTGTTGGCCGGAGCCGGTCAAACACGTGACTCGGGCCACCGCAGGGCCCGAACACAGAGCCCGGCCACGGGTGCAGCAGGCCAGCTGGACACATCCGTCCACCATTTTCCCTCTTTGAAAAGAAAAGATGACGCCCGCTCACACTGGGGACGCAGAACTAAACAAAACTAGGTTAACATTGACCCGTGTGGCCAACGTAGGCGTACACGACTATAAGGTAATCAGACACCGCGGCTTGCAGATAATGTACAGAAGCAACACATGGACATTAGCAAAGCCTTAGAACGAACTCAGTCATCTACAATTTTAAACTAGAAATGATTCTGTAAATGAATCGTAGCAGCTAATCGATCAGGAGCCACGGTACTCTCGCCGACCACGCCTGAGGCAGTCTCAGAACGAGACCACCTGGGGAAAAAGCAGCATCCTCCCAAGACACCGGAGATGACTCGGAATCAGGATCACCGGTTGGATCATCACGAGTGACAGCAGAGGCACCATCTAAATCCACACGCTCCTGAGTCTCCGAAACTGAAGAATGCTCCACAGGATCATTCTGGCTTCGGTTCTCTTCCTCCGACATTTTATCATTCACACATTCAGACTCATTCAAACGCAGAAGCGCCTCATCTGATGCACCGGGCGGCACGCAAACGACATCCCTCCGGGGCTCCTCCTGATCAGAGCTCGGAGGCACATCGGACAGACCGCTGGGCGCTACGTCCGCGGAGTCAGTCAGACCGCTGGGTGCAGCGCCCGGCCGCCGGTCAACAGAGACCAGCTGAGCATCCGAACTGGGAATGGTAAGCCTGCGAGGCTTCAGCTTGTTGTGGTGCACACCGAGGATCTTACCGTCTCCGAGTCTCACCCGGAAGTGTAGATCCCCCTTTACAGCCTCGATGACGGCCTGTATCCAGGGTCGCCTGAACTTGTGGTACTCACCACGCCTTGCCGCGGCTCGGTGAACCATGACATGATCACCCACTTCATAGTGATCACAGTTCACACGCTGATCATACAGACGCTTGTTACGTCGATGACTGGCGTCCGACAGTTTAAGCGCCTCACGGTAAGCGTCTCGGAGGCCAGCACACAGGTCATCGACATACTCTGCTGCAGATTTTGAGCGCACTCCATGGGGAACATCAATTTCTGAGTCGACGGGCAGACGTGGTTCGCGACCAAACATCAAATAAAAAGGAGAATAACCCACAGATCGATGCACCTGAGCTTGGTATCCCAACATTAGGAGCGGAAGGTGTTTGTCCCATTCAGCATGATTGTCAGAGAGGTATTGAGAGCATGCCAGCACTGTACGTCTCTCTTGAAAGTATCTGTCATGGTTGTGGCGATCCAGGAACTACCCAAACCAGTGTGAGGGGCCCCTTGTATTCGCGGCCAGGACAGCTCTCCGACGGTCAAAGTCATTCACCCTCCCCTCTCTTCCCCACACAAACCCAGCGCCGCCTTGGCACTCGCCGTAGAAGCTCTGTCGTGTTGTCCGAGGCCAGCAGCGCGAGATGGTGAAATAAGAACCGCAACTTCAAAAGCGCACAGGAGCAGAGCCGAGAGCAGAGAGCGAGAGTGAGAGTGAGAGTGAAAGAGAGAGGAGGAGATAAGGAGATAGAAGAGACAGAGAGGACAGAGAGACAGAGAGAACCAGAGAGACAGAGAAGAGACAGAGAAGACAGAGAGACAGAGAGACAGAGAGGACAGAGAGACAGAGAGGACAGAAGAACAGAAGAGACAGAGAGAGCGAGAGAGCGAGAGAGCAGAGAAGAGAGAGAGAGAGAGAGCGAGTGAGAGCGAGATCAAGTGTGCGAGAGTGAGTGAGTGAGAGCGAGATTGAGTCATTGAGTGCGAAAGTGGGTGAGTGAGTGCGAGAGTGAGTGAGAGAGATAGGGAGTAATTGAGAGTGAGAGTGCGAGAGTGAGAGCGATTGTGACAGTGAGAGTGAGAGCGAGAGTGCGAGTCAGAGTGCGAGAGTGAGTGAGTGCCAGAGAGAATGCAAGAGTGAGTGAGTGAGTGCGAGAGTGAGTGAGTTAATGAGTGAGTGAGTGCAAGAGGAAGTGAGTAAAAGCGAGAGTGGGCGATTGAGTGAGAGCTTAAGTGAGTGACTGAGAGCGAGAGTGGGTGAGTGAGTGAGTGAGTGATTAAGTGATTGAGTGAGTGATTGAGTGAGTGAGTGAGTGAGTGAGTGCGATAATAAGTGCGAGAGGGAGTACAAAACAAGAGTGCAGAGTGAGTACGTAAGTGCGAGAGTAAGTGCAAGAGTGAGTGCGAGAGTAAGTGCGAGAGTGAGTGCGAGAGTAAGTGCGAGAGTGATTGAGTAAGTGAGTGAGCGGTGAGTGCGATATTGAGTGAAGTGGTGAGAGTGAGTCAAGTGTGAGTGAGTGAGTGAGTGAGTGTGAGAGTGAGTGATGAGTGAAGTGAGTGAGTGAGTGGAGTGAGTGAGCGAGTGAGGCGAGTGAGAGTTGCAAGAGTGCGATTGTGAGAGACGAGAGGAGCGCGAGAGTGAGTGAGAGTGCAAGATGAGTGAGTGCGAGAGTTCAATGGGTAGTTAGTGAGTAAGAGCTATTGTAAGTGAGTGAGTTAGTGAGTGAATTGAGTGAGTGGGGGAAAAGTTGAGTTGAGTGAGTGAGTGTGTGAAGTGAGTGAGTGAGTGGGTGAGTGAGTAAAGTGAGTGAGAGTGAGTGAGTAAGTGAGTGAGAGTGAGTGGTAAGTGAGTGAGAGTGAGTGAGTGAGTAAGTGAGTTGAGAGTGAGTGAGTGAGTAGTGAGTAAGTGAGTGAGTGGAGTGAGTGGAGTGTGTGAGTGAGTGAGTGAGTGAGTGAGTGAGTGAGTTAGTGAGTGAGTGATGAGTGAGTGAGTGAGTGAGTGAGTGGAGAGTGGGTGAATGAGTGGTGAGTGAGTGAGTGATGAAGTGAGTAAGTGAGTGAGTGAGTGAAGTGAGTGAGTGATGAGTGAGCTGAGCGAGTGAGAGCGAGAGTTAGGCAAGTGAATGCGAATAGTAGTGAGTGAAGTTTAGTGGAGATGTGCGTGAGTGAGTGATTGAGTGAGGTAGAGCGGAGTTAATCTTAGTGAGTGAGGAGCAAGAGTTACTGAGTGAGTGAGAGCGAGAGTGACTGAGTGAGTTGAGAGCGAGAGTGACGCAGTTGTGAGTGGGGTGAGTGAGTGAGAGGTCGAGTGAGAGACTGAAAGAGCTGAGAGAGTGAGATAGAGAGTGAATGAGTGAAAGAGTGAAAGAGTGAGAGAAGCGCGGAGAGAGCAAGAAGAGTTAGAAATAATCAAAAATCGTGACCAACAATGCCATAATTAAATTGCCGTAATATGCGTGAATTATTAAATCTTGCCGTGACAATTTGTGTAATGCCAGCTGACGCCTTTAAAACACACACCCGAATGTTGGGGTCCCAAGCGATTGTCGAGCACAGTAGATAATCGTGCTGCTAGCCCGAGGCATGTGATTCTCAGAACCTCCTTGACGGCTCGCTCGGCTCCCCTTGCATTTCACGATCCCTGGTCGGGTCAGACACTCAGTGACTCTCAAACTTGTCCACACAACCGTGGTTGGGCCGGGAAGCGCCGCCACCGCAGTGCACAGATACTTTCAAGAGAGACTGTACGGTTCACACGCTCACACCGGCTGTTGCCCTGCGGGTGGAAAGCATCGTGTTTCGATTTGTCGACACGCATGATGCGACAAGTCGGCAATGAGCTGACTTTTGAAAGTTGGCCGACAGTGGAGTGGAGGCGCCTCGGACAACCAACGCGAGAGAAGACCTGCTCGGCCAGCGTTCGAGCCACTACCTTGCAGTCATATCATGGTTCAGAGATACCTACACCCTATGTGTGAGTGATCACAGCAAACGAAAAAGGTCGGTTCCCCCCGCTCTGTCAAGGGGGGTCGGGTCAAGAAGTCAATGGACATCACTTACCCACGGCTCTGACCGCGTACTGCTCCCCCATCGATGGCGAAAGGTTGTGTTTGGGGGCATTGCGTCCTTCACAGCGGTCACACTGCTGACAGACACTTCTCGTATGTCACCAGACATGCCTGGCCAGTAGAAGCGAAGTTGTACCTGTTTTCGTCAGTTTTCTGGCCCAAAATGTCCCCCGCCACGGTCCAGAGTGAAGTGGAAGTCAGGAACCCTCCCACAGCTCCGGTGGGATTGACGACTTGGAGACTCATCCGGTTCAACCAGCTCCCGGCGGTACCCTGAACAGCACACCCTCAAGAAGCCGTAAGCGTGACCACTGTCTTAGCCATGGCTTAACGTCATCAGGTGCAGACCTTGGGGAGGTTTGTCCATCAGCTGCCAACCAGCACATCACTGAGACAGCACATCATCCTTTTCTTTGCTCATCGTTGTATGAAGCTCATGGGCCCAAGAACCGGGCCGACCCCCTGCAACAGAGATTCGATTTGACAGCTCTTGTCACTCATGAGAAGTGGATATCGGCTCAGGGCATCGGCAGCAGAGTTATCCGCGCCTGTCACGGCCCGCGCCGGTCTCTTTTTTCAGTTATCCGGCTCCCGCGGTGGTGTATTTTCACAGACACACAAACATACTAAAAAAACTTACAAACACACAAAATAAAAGATAAGAAACAGTTACATTTGTGCAGCCCGTCTGGCCAAGCCGGGACGGTTGCCAGTAACAATCGGCAGAGCAGTCCCGGCTCCGGGGAGGTTCTGGGGATTTACCGCCCGGCGGGGAGATGCTAGGGGATACCTCCCGGTCCGCGCCGGTCTCATATACCAAAGCGCAGCGCCACGTTTCAAAGCCTGTACTTCACACTGAGCCGCTCCCGCGACCCGCGCCGCCGGACGCCAGAGAACCTCGCCGACCGGGCAGAGGCGGGCCCAGCCAGCGGACCGGGAGGGTCTGACATTACCCTCTCCCACATATCGCGAGACACACACCCGCACACATACACACGCACACACACACACACCATGCATGCAAGCATGTTACGGTTTTTCGCATGACACGGGTTTCGAAACTACAGTTCACGTTCGCGCACGAGCTTCAGGTTTTTCATATGAGTTCGTCTGACCTTGCCCCCCTTGTTGACGAAGTCGACGTGCCTACGACCGTGCAGAGATACGACGGTGAATGGGCCTACCCACGGGTCATCCGCATTTTGGACCGCGCGCTAAAAATTGCGGTAACCCACCTATCGCCGGGGTTTGATCGCTACCTTTTAGCACGCTGCGCGTGGTCATAATATGTTTGTATGTTGTGGCGCTGCGCACAGATTGCGCTGGGCCTGTTCGAAACACCGCAGAAAGGAGGCGAAGCTGCTCAATGAATGTAGTCGTGTGAGTATGGCTTCTAGGTGCCGCTCGCCAGCCTGGCCTATGGAGCAATGGCGGGTACTCAAGAATAAATGAAGGGACCAGAACCCTGTTCGTGCTACACACCTCATTGTTTAGTGAGGAACACGATTCCTGGAGGCGCTGTTCCCAATCTGCACCACCTGAATCTGATAGCGCTCGCAGCCGCCGTTTTATGTCCAAGTGTTTCCGCTCTACTTAACCTATTGCCTCATGATGGTAGCCCACGCTAGCTCGGGTCTGCACGCCGAAATATTCACAAAGCTCCCCAACGCTAGTATTTTTCGCAAGGTTTGATCCTGCATCACTTTCGATCGTTTCTGGGGGACCAAATGTCAAAAAGTGACAAGACAGTTTTTCGATTACGTGGTCGGCACTACCTGAATCGAGTGGATAACACGACAGAAAACCCGAAAATTTGTCAACACATGTCAAAACTAACGATCGTCCGGACACGACACTCCTAGGCATGGTCAACAATGTCGTGACGAGCGTCTCATTTGGCCAGTTTGCCTGCTGCGGCAGCAGAGGAGAATTGTGAACCCGGGTACTTTTCTCTGGCTGCACCGCTCGCAAGTACGCACGTAATCTGCACAGTCAGCCTTGATGCCGGGGTACCAAGCGTGACGGCACAGCAGCTCGTACATTTTCCCAGAACCGCCATGTGCGTGGTGCGATGTATCGTGGTGAGCGTAAAATAGCTCATAACGCTTCGCTAGGGGCCACACAACCTGCTCACGTCCTGATGGGGCGCTGGGAACTCGGAAAACAATTCCATCTTTCAAGCAGAAGTTGCCAATAGGCTCACGCTTCAGGCAGGGTGGAGCAGAGCGTGGCCATTTACCGTGATTCAACCGATGGGCTATAGCTCGACAGTTTCTATCGTGGCGTTGATACCACTTCAGGGCTTCCGGCTTGAGAGGTAATTGCACGAAACGATCATCAGCCGTTACGTTAACCTCCCGAGCTCCCTCTGTGACATCACTTCTGACCTGCCCATCGCCTGGGTGAGAAGTCGAGTGCCGTACCGGTTTCGTGTCATGACAACCGGTGGTCTCTCGCGGGTGCGCCTCGTGCGCCCCCAAAACGAATGAGGCATCCCCACTGTGTCACTTAACCGGACTCAGGCTCATCCAACATTGGACACTGCCGTCTGGTCGCCGGAGGTGTCGCAAGGCGCCACCCGTCACCCCGCTACCGTTCAGATGCGGGAAGGGTGGCAGCGAGTGGCCACATCCGTTTGGAAGGAACACACCAGAGGCGCTGGAGATGTGCCTGCGTTTTGAGCATCTTGGGGGACGGAGCTCAGCCAACGGCCCGTTTCCAGATTCCGCAAGGAAGTAGACCGGCTCGCCCTCGAGACGGCGGGCCCGCGGCCGGTCACCGCTAGAGGTGCCATGGTCCAGCAGATGCACCGCCCGCCCGCGCACCGGGGTATCACCCGACTCGCACATGGGAGCTGTGGAAGTATCCTCCGCGGACGGGGCACTGTCACGATCATCGCAGTCTCCATATAGACGCGACAGCATAATCGACATGTTGCATTTGGCTAGCTTCCACTGTGTCTGTGCTATATAGCGAAGGGCTGGCTAATCAAATGCTCTCCACCTCACTAGCCCATCGGGTTAATCTGATCCCTGTTCAAAATTTGGAGAGCACTTCTACAATCACAAACCCACTTAAACTCTACATCCGCCAGATATTTGAAGATTTTTTCAGACCTTGAATAATACTAAAAACCTCAAGTTCATATATTGTCCACTTTCTTTGTGCCTTATTATATCTACTGCCGTTGAAGGCAATCACCCGCTCGACCCCATCCTGCACCTGACNGTGAACCAGTTTATGGCAATGTCCAATGTGCCTTCCACTCGCTGTTTAAGATTTTCCAGTTTTTGAGGCGCAACCGAGTCCAAGAACTGGACGCCATCTGCGAACATAACTTGTTTTCCTGAAGTAAGATGTGACGTCATATCATTAGTAAATATTAAAAACAGCTTTGGTCCTAAATTCGATCCTTGGATCACCCCGTGGGTTATTGGAAGGGGCGGAACATTGCTCCCCTGAATTTTCTGAGTTCGGTCTGTCAGCCAGTCCCTAAACCAATGGTCGTCAATGCCATACCAGCCGAGTTTTTCGAGACCATCTCTGCCCTCAGGCTGGTGAAGCTGTTTTCCAGTTCGTCATCCCAGTAGAACTTATCAGAGTTGCACAGCACTACGAGTGGCTCGGCGATAGTACTAAATGAAGGTATAAACTTCCTAAACCAAGAGAAAAATCAAAACACTCTTTTGGCCTCTCTTACGGTCTTGGGGGTGACAGGTTTCTGACAATGTTGATTCGTTCGGGATCAATGGAGATGGCCTCCGGTGTGATGCGGTGGCCAAGGCTAATCAGGCGCTCTGTCTGAAACAGGTTGACACTTCCTGGGGCACCTTGAGACCGGCGGCACGCAATCTCTCTAGCACCTCATGGAGTAGCTGAACGTGCTTCTACGCTGTCACTAGTGGCATGAGAATATCGCAGCGTACACTCTCACACTGGTAGGACTCCCAGACCTTCCGCAGTGGCTACACTGAAGAAAAATGACGACTGGGACATCGCCCATGTGGCATCCGATCGGATAGTAATTTTTTTGCCAAAGCATGGAATGCACATATTTCAACTTGAATCTTCCGACAAGTGTAGTTCCAAAATGCAGCTAATATCCAGAGACGAACAGCGACTCTTCCACCCACACAAGCGAGAACTAAACACATCTATATTTGGGAAACACAAATGTCTTCAGAACTAAAAATCTTATTCCGATTGTGGCGCATATCCTGGGTGATTCTGAATTCACCCGTGCCTTTCGCAACCAAAATGATGGGCGCGTTCCAGTCAGAGGGCTCCCCCTCCTCGATCACTCCGCACCCCTGCAACTCATCCAACTGCGCCTTCAGCTGGGCTTCGCGTGCCCACGGAACGGGATAGGGCCTAGTGAATGCGGGACGCGCCCACCGTCTGGAGCTCAAGATCAACCCTCCCCCACGATAAACGACCGATAATCCGAATAACCCCTTGAAAACGCCTCAGGAAAGGAAGCCAGCAGAGCAGCCAGTTTGTCACGCTGGGAAGCAGTGAAAGAGTCCCCCACCACGAAATCGGCGAGAACCTCGTCAGTCGATCGGCCTACGTACCTCCCATCATCTGATGACACTGCGTTAACCTGCGTAGCGCCGCCCGCAACCCCTGAAGCAGGGTCCGGTTCACAGGACTGAACACTCTCGACCAGCTCGGCACATCCGATAACGCTACGTCTATGCAGGGTAATTGTGCGGTCCGAACGATTGCGAACGTATAAAAGAATCTCTGTTGCAGAAAATGGTGTTATCAATGAATCACAAATTTCCATATTGGTTGACCTTTGTCCGACTATCAAATATTCTGCGTCACATGACAGCTGCTGATCCACTTTCACAGAGAGACACACAGCAGTATGTGGTGGTACAGACACAGACCTCTTAATTCTAAGTTTTAACTTAACTTCGTGATCTGGTGAACAATTTAACAAAACCTTATTTCCCGGACAGAAGTCCATCCCAACACTGCGTCGTGCATAAGTGTGAACAACAACAACTCGGTTTTCGCGGACTCCGCCACCCTCCCCTCTGCACTCGAATATCTCACTCGCAGGTTTACACGAGCCCAACTGTGTGAGAGCGTGCCCCGAGGCAGAAAAACGACGACGGGCGGCGGCGTCAAAAGGCGATTGGGGCGATAACACTGAAAACACGGCCTGTCAATCAGTGACACTTGACTGCCAGAGTCGATAGGGCATCAACTCACGTCAAACCGTGACGGCTACTCGAGCAGGGCGGGGGACGTCGGGAGGTTCACCACCCTGTTTCTCGCCTGCCCGC
This sequence comes from Semibalanus balanoides, assembly GCA_014673585.1. Taxonomy (NCBI): domain Eukaryota; kingdom Metazoa; phylum Arthropoda; class Thecostraca; order Balanomorpha; family Balanidae; genus Semibalanus; species Semibalanus balanoides. The sequence goes on from VOPJ01009312.1 coordinate 289,644, forward strand.
AGTCCGTTTGGGCAATGCCTCTTGGGTGACCGAAAGCCCCGGCATGCACCAGCATTGGACGGTCCGCCTCCCTTGTCGCGCCCTGGTGCCGCCTCTTCGTTCACGGAGGCTTGGTCCCGCCCCTCACCAGTCTCCCCGGAGGCGTGGGTTCAATCCCACCGCGTCACCATGTCACGGCCCGCGCCCGGCTCTTACAAACGCGCGCCACGTTCAAAGCCTGTATCACATGAGCCGCTCCCGGACCCGCGCCGCCGGAACCCAGAAGACCTCGCCGACCGGGCAGAGGCGGGCCCAGCCAGCGGACCGGGAGGGTCTGACAATACCATGCGTAGAAACGCAAATGCCAAAATATCTGCTACCTGATTTCAGAATATTAATTAACCCTCGCCAGTGTGGTTCCGAGATGCCACCCTTCTTTTTTTTCAGAATAACTCACGTAGTAATCAACTGATCGTCATGAAACTTCAAGCACCCTACTTTTGAACGATTTGACACATACTCTGACAATTTCGAAATTCCCATCTCAATAACCAATGTTCTTTGACCTGTTTCTCACGGTTGTGTTTGGCGCAACTGGCGTCCAGACGTATCGATCTTTTAAACATGTGCAGTTTCCGAGTGTTTGTTGCTCAGGAGCATATGCAAAGGTGTTTCTAGGTGACAGTTGTGGTTTCTGCAGAGATTGCGAATTTGATTGACCATTTCAGAGGTCAACCGAGGTCACTGACCTCCAATGACCTCAGATGTGTTTTTGGCTTTTGTCCGTTTCTAGGACAACTTGTGACGCTGATTTCAAATCTGGGATCCATTTTACGTTATCATATGTTTCTTTGGGGTCACTCGCTTCAAAGTGTCAACCGAGGTCAATGACCTCAAATGACCTGACATGGCCTTTTGTAATTCGGCATTTTTTAGGTCACTTTGCAATGCTGATTTCAGATTTGGTGTCTACTTAGCGTTCTAAGATGTTCTTTTACGATCTTAGCTCGATTAACCCGGCATTGGCTGGGGTCTGATCGGAATTCTAAAGTGCTCATTTATTTGAATCTAATGCACGCTCGAAAATCTCAAACTAAGGTCACATGTCAGGTCGTGGTCAGGTCAAACGTAAAAATAAATTTATTTTCGTGTATGGGCCATACTTTCCATCCAAAGCCTTCGATTGCGACCATGATCACCCAAAGAGCTCTTAAACGTATGATACACATCCCACATGATTGAAAATTAGATTATTGGTAAAGATGAAAGTTCAAGGTCAGGTCAAAAAAGGTCACTTTGCGCAAAATATCTGCGAAAGCCATGAAACACATGTCTTATGGATCATTTCACGCAATGCAAGCGATAGTGATACTGATTTGATCATCAAACTTCATGTATATGAAGCAAATGTTATGTTGTGGTCAAAGAAAGATTAGAAAATGCAATTTTTGAAATTGATAAATTGAAATTAAAAATGCTTGTTACTTGACCAGTTTTGTCTCAGAAATACAGTGATGTTATTTATTTTTCTGTATCTTGTCAATAAATGGCAACAACGCATTTTCAAAATATGACTTCATTAAATATCTGCACAGTAAATGCGATCACTCAGTCAAAAACAATGATATCATTTTAAAACTCGGTATGGTAGTTTTTTGCATGTATTTCTCTGACATATCTTCCAATTTGTATTCAGTATCATTACAATTTTGATTTGATAGTCCTTTAAAAAATGCAATTTTTTGGGCCAAAGCAATTTTTTGGGAAATCCGAGATCACTAATTTAAAACCCTTATTATTTGCAACATTGATCAGCTTTTTTTATTGCATTTTGTCTAATATGCTGCCACTGTACGGTCTGTTAAAAATAAGCTGATTTATGTGTAAAAACAACGTGTAGTGACGTCAATAAATTCGCTATATCTCAAAACTTGTTCAACAAAATCGCTTCATGCTGCGCAGAAGACGTGCAATTGATGTAGGATAAATTACCTGGAGTTTTACGTTGACAGCGATAATCATTTTTAAATTTTAAAGACAAAAGGCAGGGGGCGTTAAACGCCCCCAGTCAATGCCGGGTTATTTTGTTTGTACACACTTACGATTTCATGACATTTGACTTTGACATGACCTCAANTGATGTGTGATGCGTGTGCCTCCCCCCACAGTATGGACCCGGTGACGGGACGGGTGGAGCCGCCCCGGCCCGACCCTATGGCTGGCTACTCAGAGGAGCGCAAGATTTACGAGGCCGAGAAACTGGTGACGCTCATCAGCAAGTCGATCAAGTGAGTGCAGGTGCCAGGAGGAGGAGGAGGGGGCTGCCACCAGACATGATTCGGCGGAGGAAGGGGAGGGGGGTTGTAGAGTCATAGGTCGTGTAGCGTAACCGGTGATTATTGCCGTGCTGCTGCAGAGACTGCTGCTGCTCATGGTCTCACTGGCCGTCAGTACACAGCGGTCTGTCGGCTGATAGACGTGAAACACCGCACTCTCGGCCTCCTAAAATCTTGCGCTCCTCTGAGTAGCCAGCCCATAGGGTCGGGCCGGGGCGCGTCCACCCGCTCCCGTCCACCGGTCCATACTGTGGGGGAGGCAACGCATCACACATCACACATCACACATACACACACGCACACGCGCAGTCAGACGGCAGGCGTGCCCCAGCTGGCCTACCGTTCTGAGCTGACGCCCGTGGTCAGAGGAGACACATGAATCAGCGCGTACAACGGTCGAGTAACAACACAAACAACGAAATATCGCAGGATCTGGCGACATTCGGCGACGTACTCTGCAACCGCAATCAGCTGATTTTTTATTGGCTAGCGGAGGGGGACTCACCTGTGCTGGTAGTGGACGTACTCCTCAGTGTCGGAGTCTGAGTCTGACTCACCTGTGCTGGTAGCGGACGTACTCCTCAGTGTCAGAGTCTGAGTCTGAGGAGTAGCCGGCCGGTCGTGGTCCCCCCAGCATCAGACCTCTTGCCGCCAGCAGGCCGGCCGCGTTACCGTAACCCGTGTACTTCACGAAGCGGCCCACTGTGCGCACACAGACCACAGCGATGAGTCACAAACCACAGCGATGAGTCACAGCGAATCGAGTCATAAACCACAGCGATGGTCACAGACCACAGCGATGAGTACAGGACCACAGCGATGAGTCACAGACCACAGCGCATGAGTCCACGAGACCACAGCGACATGAGGTCACAGGGAACCACAGCGATGAGTCAACAGACCACAGCGATGAGTCACAGACCACCAGCGATGAGTCCCACTCAGACCACACGATGAGTTCACCAGACCACAGCGAGGCAGTCACCAACCACAGCGGATGGAGGTCACAGACCACCAGCGATGAGCACAACCACAGCGATGGGTCACAGACCACAGCGATTGGAGTCACAGACCACAGGCGATGAGTCCACAGACCCACAGTCGATGGAGTCACAACCACAGCGATGAGTCACAGACCACAGCGATGAGTCACAGACCACACGATGATCACAGACCACAGCGATGAGTCACAGACCACAGCGAATGAGTCACAGACCACAAAGCGATGAGTCACAGGACCACAGCGATGAGTCACACGACCACACGATGATTCACAGACCACAGCGATGAGTCACAGACACAAGCGATGAGTCATTAGACCACAGCGATGAGTTCATAGACCACCACGATGAGTCATAAGACCCACAGCGATGAGTCATCAGACCACAGCGTGGTCACAGACCACAGCGATGAGTCACAGACCACAGCGATGAGTCACAGACCACAGCGATGAGTCACAGATCAGAGTCAGTGACGGACAGCGGAGCGGCCAAACAGCCGCAGCATACGGCAAAGCCGACATGGATAGTTCGACATACCAAACCTTGTTATATTCGGTTTTCAAATTTGACATTAAAACATGTCACAGACTACCGCTGATTCCAATAAATAATAACCAGGTCCTAAATCCTATACCCTTCATCGTTGATAACCTTTCAGCCTGAGGGGGGCAAACATGAGCCAGCTCAAGAGAGACCATATGACACTAGCAGCAGCAGACGAGCTGACGTCACGGCCGGTCGGCACGCACCGTCCTCCTTGCAGAGCACGAAGAGCAGGTGAGCCGCCAGCACCTTGACCTCAGAGACGGGAGACGTTATCAGTCTGATGAGCTGACTGCGTAGTGAGTCACCGTCCTCGGGCCGCACCAGCACGTCGCGTCTGGCAGGCAGGATCTGAGCGGCGGACGGACAGACGGTGGTCAGAGCAGGCAGACAGCATCACATACTGTCAGTCTACCAGCTACACATAACCAGGCAGTCGGGCACAGCTGCTGCGGTATCAGTTTAACTGTGCAGAGGCCGGCACGTCAACATATCCAACGGCATAGCGTATTACACGGAAATAACTTACATTGACTAGGCAGTGGTGACTACCTCATTAACCCCACTTTCTCTACGGGAACACCCAAACCGAGATACCCGCTCCGATGTCCTACACATTTCACAGCGTTCCTGCCACTGGAACCGTGAGACCAACTGTTACGGCGCTGAGCGCCAGCGACTCTCACTCAGCGAGACCTGACAGAGACTGTACCAGGATAGCTGTCTGACAGAGACTGTACCAGTATGGCTGTCTGGCAGAGACTGTACCAGGAAATCAGCTGTCATAGTCATAGTCATGTATTGAGGTCTCCAGTGTTTGGCTTTTCAGCCCTCGCGTCAATGACATTTCATATAACCTACCTACTCATGTAAAATCCATGTAATCACAAAGTCGTGTAAATACTTAGGTTAAAACACTAAACCCAGATACCACACATAAAAACACCGCAAAAGATACAATCGCTAAAATAATCCGGTATTAAAATGAGGACTCGCTCCGCGCAATCGCGACTCGCTCGTAAAATAAAACTAGATATACAATAAGACGAACAGTTGAACACACTATTTTTGACTAGCAGCTCGTATGCGCACATTCCACGCCACTGCAGCCCTAAAGGGAAAGCTGCGCCTTGCTGCCTCGGTCCTATTCTAGTAATTCAAGCATGCTCTCCCCAGTCCCCGCGTCAGAGGCGCCCTACCGGACACAATGGCACGGCGAGTCAGAACAGGCAGCTAGAGTTAGGTGGGCTGTTGTCGGAGAGCAGCCGCATTCAACCATGGCAGTCTCGGATGCCTACGATCATCTCCTCGAACCTCGCCAGCCAGGGTCTGCACGCCGGTAGGGGCTTAATGCCGATCATCGTCGGTGTTGCCAGGACACGTATCGGGCTCCAAAGTTGATTATTTTTTGAATTCGTCATTTTTGAGTTTACATTTACACCCCTCCCCATTGCGGTCAGGCAGTTACTGAATGTTGAGGGAATACTAAGGCCTGTACGAGAAGCTTTTTTTTTAGTTTCTCGCGGAATTTTGTGCCTTAATTTTGACAACCCGACGAGACACGCAATGCAACCGGCGAGTGACCTTGAAATTGTTTTCTCCCAGGAGAGGGCTGAATCAACCCAAAACGGCCCAGGATTCTGGCGTGGGGTGAGGGACTGACTTCTGTGCAGCCGAATCGGATGCTTAAAGGAGTAGTTAAGTTCTGTCCGACAGGTTTTACAACTAATAGTTCCGTTTTGGTGGGATTTATTTTTAGTCGATTTTGTGTGAACCAGTTTATGGCAATGTCCAATGTGCCTTCTAGTCGCTGCTTAAGAGTTTCAAGTTTTTTAGGCGCGTCCGAGTCTAAGAACTGGACATGATCTGCGAACAGAACTTGTTTTCCTGAAGTGACGTCATGATGTGACGTCATATCATTAGTAAATATCGAAAATAGTTTGGGTCCTAAATTTTATCCTTGGATCACCCCGTGGGTTATTGGGAGGGGCGGAACATTGCTCCCCTGAATTTGCTGAGTTCGGTTTGTCAGCCAGTCCCTGAACCAATGGTCGTCTATGCCGTACCAGCCGAGCTTTTCGAGGAGACGACCGTGCTCTACAGACTCGAACGCCCGAGATGTGTCTGCCGCCAGCATCGTCGTAACTCGACCCGAATCACGATTTGAAATTAAGTAGTTAGCTGTCTCAAGCATCGCCTGTCTCGGTCGAGATGCCCCGATCCGGAACCATGCTGTGAATTTATCAAAATACCCATGATTTCTTTCCAGGAAGGACGATAGTTGCCAAGTTAATTAATTTTCACAAAGTTTGTTCGACACACTTAGCCATGGATTATGGTCTGTAGTTGCCCGGCTCACTACGTCACCTCTCTTAAAGCAGTGGCCAGCACAAATCGCTTTCTTCCACTTCAGGGCACCCGACGCGCTCACCAACGAGCTGTTAATAACGTGCAATAAGTGCGGCCCCACCACGGCAAAAGTCCTCTTTAACATTTCGACCGTGATGCCATCGCTACTACATGCACGAGAGTTGTTCATCGACTGCAGGGCCAGTGAGAGCTCAGGTAACGTAACAGGTCGCACACGGAACGAGTCACTCACAACGCGCGCGGGTCGGGGTTGGAGTCGCTCCCCTTGGTCCGCTGCGGTCAGCGCACTAGCGACATCTGCACCCATCGTTCAACGAATCAATGCCGCGCATTGCAGCCTCTCGGCCCAGGCAGGATCGCTGGGAGCTGGCGGAGTCTAATCTGGGCTCTTAGCTGTTTCTTAGATATGCAATAGAAACTTTCGAATGTCTGGTCCATGTTTCGTACGCACTGTGTTTGTACCGAACGTAAGCATAGTATTCAGAACCAGGCTCGTAAAAAACATGCCACTCTTTTTAACTGCGTTTTCTGCCACTTCTTTAAATACCTTGCTCTTTGTGGCATCCTGTCGGTCTTGGTCTCCCGGGCTTCTCCGCCTTTCGTCGCGATTCTTCATGCACTGCTTCAGCTCTTCGTTGTCGTGAAGCCATGGGGAGGGTGGATGCCTCAGTTTGACCGTCCGGAGCGGCATGTGCGTGTCGATGGCCGGTTGCCACACTGCCAGCCACGCGCGCCACTTCTCGGATGTAGTCTCTCCGTCGTACACCGCTCCCCAGTTCGCCATCAGAAGATCGAGGCACAGCTCATCATTGTTGACTCGTCTGGTGGATCGGACTGTAATGGTAGCAGCTTTTTGGCGTTCCCGCTTTGCGACGATGTTGACCGTGATAAGGTCATGATCACTGATTGAGCACGGGATAACGAGAGGGTCGACGGTCAGGTCTGGTCTCGACGTGAGTAGATGGNAGAACGAACTATAGGTAGTAATGCTCTCATAAAATCCTGTGGGTAAGAAGCCGATCAACTAAAAACTCTGGTTTTGGTAGGACCGCAAACTTCTTTGGAGGAGGGGTCACATGACCCGGCCTGGTGACCTGACCTGAGATGATCTAAAGTAAAAAAAGAGAAGGCTGGGCAAAGGATGAATGAACAGGTACTGGAAATGTAACGGCGCTACGCGGTGCCGTTTTCCCAGAATCCCGGAAAAACCTGAGGGGGGGGGGGGCGTCTAAACACCCCCCCCCGGCCCGGCGCGGACGTAACATGATATAGGGTCTGTAGTTGCCCTGACTCACTACGGTCGCCTCTCTTAAAGAAATGCAGCACAATCGCTTTTTTTCATTCTTAAGACAACTCGACCCGGTCACAACAGACGCTTGCTATCAACGTGCAATAAGTGCGGCCCCACCACAGCAAAAGTCCTCTTTAACATTTCGACTGTGATGCCATCGCTTCTACATGCACGAGAGTTGTTAATCGACTGCAGGGCCAGTGAGAGTTCAGGTAAAGTAACAGGTCGCACGACGCACACGGAACGAATCACTCACAACGCGCGGGGGACGGGGTTGCAGTCGCTCCCCTTGGTCTGCTGCCGTCAGTACACTAGCGACATCTGCACCCATCGTCACGAAATGCGCATTGAGCCTCTCGGCCCAGGCAGGATCGCTGTGAGCTGGCGAGAGTCTAATCTGGGCTCTGTTTTCTTGGATGCCAATAGAAACTGTTTTATGTCTGTCCATGTTTTCGTACGACTGTGTTTGTACGATGAAGCATAATATTCAGAACAGGCTCGAAACTGCACTCGTTTCACTGCGTTTCTGCACTCTTTAAAAGCCTGCTCTTTGGTGGCATCCTGTCGGTCCTGGTCGCGGGCTTCTCGAGCTTCGTCGCGAAAGAGTGGGGACAAGGCGTAATTTAGTAGCAGCGACCCCGCAGCTGCTGTGACGCGGTTGAGGGTCTAGCGGCCGGCCGGCCGGTCGCCAGCGCAGGGTTAACGCGCATGCCCCTCCCGTTTTTTGTCGCTCAGTGGTCTTCCTGTTTTTCAGCAATGTTAAACTTTAAAGGGAAGTGTTCAACTTTTAACATGGCGGGGTTTTGAACTGAGATAGCAGTTTGTAGAGAGATCGAAAAATTTGTTATGGCTGACAAGAATAAACTCAAAAACCACAAAAATTCGCCTATACGTTTTAGATCCATCAGTTTGGTAGTACCTTACAGTACCTACGTAAGCTTCAGTTAGTGAAGTCATTATCAGTTTTCACTTCCATGTAAGGAGCTAATATTCTCACTGCCTTCCAAAATTTGACATTGTCCTTTCCTTCACAACTACAATCGGGCGCCGTCATTTTTGATGTTTTGTATATTGTGATGCATTACACCGTCGGCGTGGTTATCGCTGTCGCGGGACTGGCGTCACCACAAGTTTCAGCTGTTACCGTGCTGTAGTAAATAGGTAGGAACAGGGCAGATCCCAAGGGACAAAATGTCATGCCACCTAAGTTTCTGCAAAAACTATGACTTTGCTCCTCCCCCCAAAAAATGGAGACAAGACGGCCAGTCTACAAAATTATCGTAAAATTTGTCTGCAAAATTTATCGTAAAATTTGTCTGCAAGATTTGATTCGTAAAAAAGTCTTTACCGCAGTCAAATCAGAGCTATCCTAAGTCTGGTAAACGGCAGAAAATTTCGCCGCCGCTTCGCAGCATCATGACACAAATTTTCGCAATTTCTATGCAAATTAAAAAAAATGGAAAATGGACATTGCATCAAACGCTCTGCAGAGGCTCTCCTGCGGTAATGTTGGCCCCAGGGACCAAATTTTGCATTCATACCGAGATGGTGCCACACCAGGAAAGGCGGTTACCTGAGGCTTGGCCACTCGATTTCCCCCCCCCAAAAAAATATATAGCATGTCAAAATTATACTTTTACGATGAAAGAGTGTCAGAAATATGATTCAATCGTTACAGCTGAACCTAATGAATAAAAACATAATTTTCACTCCACGTTTATATGCGCCAAACATATAAACAAGGAACGACTTAAACATAAGTATTTGTCTTCTGAAAACGGTTCTTGTTTTGTGGTAGCTAATACAATGCAATTGCATGTTACCCTAACTTAATTTCCGGGCTCTGGTAACCCTGATAGATCGCCACTCTAAATCACGATATATAAATTATCATCATCATTAAATTTCCTTCAAATCATTCAACCTATGTGTTTTAGCTAAATGACCATAGACGTATAGGTGCCGGGGGGCAACTGCTCCTCTAACTTTTTTAGTGAAAAGGCAACGCCCCTTCCAACTTTTTAGTCTCAATACCTGGTCAAAAATTAAAAAGCATAGCCCACGACCGCCTGGGGACGGGTCGGATCCGACCCCCTCGGTTTTTCCTGAATATCTTCCGAAGCAATGCAGATATCAACGTGAAACTTGTATCATCGTGCACATCAATTTTACGTTATCTATGAAAAACTTTAGCAGTTGCGTCGAACAAAACGAGATATACCGATTTTAGTGACGTCACTACATGGCATTTTTGGTTGAAAATAGCTAAATGTTTGAAAAATCGCAAAAACATTGTTTTGTAGCTAATTGCAAATACAAACATTAAAATACATATCATGACGAGTTCTTCGAAAAATAATTATCCCAGATTTTCCAAAAAGTGACCCAAAATTGTCAGAAACCGAAACATTGAGAAAATTGACTATAAAACCACAAATTTTGAGACTTTTTGCCCCCCTCCCCCAAAATCAAAGGAGTTTTTACGCCCCTGTATATGACTGCGTAAACTGAGTTGATCAAAGTCTTGCCCCCCCCCATGTCAAAATCAAATCCGCCGTCACTGCTAATATCATAGTGGATACGCACTATGCATAATGCACATGAACATTTAAACAGGGCTCATCTTTCAGGAGATCGGTATTAATCCACTTCCGGCAACTTCTATGGTTGTGACGTCACACAAATCCAGAATGTTTCAAAATGCGAGAAGTTAAGTGAAGGTTGCATGACGGAAGGCTGTCTAAGATGTGTATGATAAATAATAATACAAATATAATAAAAAATATAACATAACAATCTTTTAACAAAACATATAAGATGTGTAGAATAAATTTATAAAATATATTACAAATCGATCAAATACTTGTTTTTCACTGCAGACGGACAGCGTGCTCTCCCTGTCCTCTAAAATACAAGGCAGGCACCACGTCCCGACATGTGCTCGGATCCCGGGATCTGATCTCTGGGATCTGGATCCCAGATCCACTGGAATTTTAGATCTACCTTTACAATTTGTCGGTTCACTGGGATCAAAGATCCGTCTTCAACGTTGGTCGACAGATCCGCCGGGATCCGAGATCACAGGTACCATTTTGCACTGGGATCCACTGGGATCCCGGTCCCGCCATGATGTGCTTTCTGAGCCAATATTTTAAGTATTTGTAAGTACTTTTCAATTCGTTGTTAATGGAACTAGCATGTGCGTATGCCTTTAGTTAGATTTTGTCAATAAATACTATAATTATGGCATAATTTATCAGTCAGATCCTGTCGGATCCGAGATCCGTTAGGATGAAGTCAACTTTTTTATTGTTTATTACGGTATCCAAGATCCGTTGCCAAATTTACTGGAAGAATCAACTGGAATCCAAGATCCACTGCTGTGTTTTGTCGTGGGATCCAGTGGGATCATAGATCCAACATCGCGTTTTGTCGAGAGATTTTCTGGGATCATAAATTTGTCTTCAGATCCATGCATAATATGCATGCATGGATATGCATTGCATATGTCTGACCAAGTCTGTCTCCGTCCGGCCGCCGCCAGTCGGGAGATACCTGGAGCGAGCTGGGCCCGCCACCACAGGCGCTGTCCCGCCTCCACAGGCGCCGGCCCGCCTCCACACGTGCCGTCCCGCCTCCACAGGCGCCGACCCGCCACCACAGGCGCCGACCCGCCACCACAGGCGCTGTCCCGCCTCCACAGGCGCCGACCCGCCTCCACACGCGCCGTCCCGCCACCACAGGTGCCAACCCGCCACCACAGGTGCCGACCCGCCACCACAGGCGCCGTCCCGCCTCCACAGGACGCCGTCCCGCCTCCACAGGCGCCGGTCCCGCCTCCACAGGCGCCGACCCGCCACCACAGGCGCTGACCCGCCTCCACAGGCGCCGATCCGCCTCCACAGGCGCCGAACCGCCTCCACAGGCGCCGACCCGCCTCCACAGGCGCCGACCCGCCACCACAGGCGCCGTCCCGCCTCCACAGACGCCGTCCCGCCTCCACACGCGCCGTCCCGCCTCCACACGCGCCGTCCCGCCTCCACACGCGCCGACCCGCCTCCACAATTGTCGGCCCGCCACCACACGCACCGTCTCGCCACCCCTACCACCACCCTGTGCATGACTCAATACCACGCATCCGGGGCGGGGGTGTTGCTCGCGATACTTCGCGGCGTGTGTGTGGGTAGGTTGCGGAATACGGATGCCCAGTTCCCGGCTGCTCATACTTAGGGCGGCGGCGCGCGCCGTACTGGCACAGATCGTCGGCGAGAGACGTGCCGGACGCAGCGCTCGAGCCCAGCAGTCTGAGAGCCAGTCCGCCTCGCCGTCACCAGTCAGCCGGTTGCACCAGCGTCACGCGTCACATCCGGTCGTCACACTTCCGTCCAGTCCTGTCGTCACACTGCTCCGTCTGTCGTCAGTGCCGGGAGAGATGCAGCTCGTGGTGGTGCTGGTGGTGGCGGCGCTGTGTCTGGGAAGCGTCCGAGGGCGGCCCTCCTCTGAGTCCCGATCTTCTCCACCGGAGGGGCCCTCCTCACACTCGGCGGGCCGGGCGCGCCGCTCGAAACCAAGCCGCTGCAGCCCAAAGCCGGACGGCGCTCTCGAGGAGCGCGTCTTGTGCCCGTTCAGTCGGAATATGACGACCGTGTTCGACGGCGTGAAGATGGAGGCGGCGCTGCTGGACCCCCTCCTGTCCGCTCGGCGCTTTTTGCGGTCCGAAGGACGTTGGCCGCTGCACGCCAGTCAAGAGCAAAGTCACCCTGCACAACGGCGACTCCAACGACGTGGTCGTGGCGTACGTCTGCGCGCGCAGCACCAAGGGCACCCCGTCCGCGAGGAAAGCTAGTCTCCAATCTGAGTGAAGGTGGGGCCTCCACGGCTGCCGTCGCGTCGGGAAGCTCCAGTTGCAGTGAGATAGGGGGAGACGTGGGGGGTAAGTCTGGGGCACTGTATCCTAGGCTCTCATGCAGTGTCGGACGAGTCGCTCGGCGGTGTGTGTGTGTGTGTGTGTGTGTGTGTGTGTGTGTGTGTCGCGAGGCGAGGGTGTGCTGTCGGTGCGGGGAGGCGTCGATCTCTGGCTCAGTCTATGTGGTCCAGCAGCGGAGCGGCGAGCGTTTTGTCACCGCCCTGACGGTGTCCGGCCGACAGGACAGGTCATGTCAGACTGTGGTAACTCGTCTGTGATCAGCTGGGTACAGCGGGGTGCCTCTGACGGGTATGGGGATACACGTGCTATGTTTCATGTCATATACTGCCTTGCCAGGCGTCCTGCCGTGCAGTGTAGTAAGTACTATTTGCCGTGTAATGTGTACCTGTACAACTTCGGCTCGCATTAAGGCCGTAAAGAGGTATTCCTGTTGAAATGTCTCCCATGCAATAAGTTGTGATATTATCAGAACATATACACAGTTGTTTACACTGTGCCTGGTTGGTATGCAACTGGTTGGTATGGTTGGTATAAACTGGTTGCCTGGTCGGTATGTAGTAGATGTAGTTGGTAGTTTGTTATCATATGATGCACGAGCTTATGTGTTGTTGCTGGTGTTTTGTGTTTTTGTGGCCGCTTATTGCGCTTTATTATCATATTATCATATATTTATTAGTTTAAAACAATGTATGCGTGATAATTGTTTCATATGAATGCTGACAGCTTGAGCTTATACCGTGAGACCAATACAAATGTACCTATGTCGTAACAAATAATAATTATATATGCTCTTGCTTGGACATGTATGGCTATAACATCACACACTTGGACCCTCCTGTATATCGAACACACCTTTATATCGAAAACAATAATAATTATATCTATTCTGGCCGCAGATAATAATATAAATAATTCCGTTAACGGAGTTCTGGTACAAATAAAGCTATGTTTTGCGATTGCTGAGTGTTCTCTTCACTACATGAACGCTGTAGCAGCAGATCAACCAGAAAAAATTGCAATGTGCTGAATCAGTGAACAACCCGAACCCAAGCTGAGGTGTGCGTGTCATGAGGTAATGAGACTGATCCTTTTGATGAATAGTGAAAACGCATCAGCACTGGCGGATTCAGGGGGGACATTTAGGGCCATGCCCCCCCTGATAGGCATAAAGTGGTTTGTTCCCCCCCCCCAGCGATCAAGCCTCACAATAAAAGGCGATCGGTAATACATACCAGTAAGACGC
>VOPJ01009313.1:0-106422 GCA_014673585.1 Semibalanus balanoides
GGCGCGAGCCGCGAGGCAGGGCGCGGCTGCAGAACGCGACCAGTAGCGTTCGTGGGAACAGGCCACATTTCTGAGAAGGCTACTCGGCTCCGTGACAAATACCTGGCGAGCGCGGAGGAGCGCGCTGGATGCCATTACAGACATGGTTGGAGGGCTTGGCGTGCCGGACGGCAGTTAGACACTGAGCTCCTCAGCCGGCGGGGTGCGTGAGAGTGCCGGGCCCAGGAGGGGAGGAGGAGATGGAGGAAGGCGCGAGGGAGACGAACGGAGCCTGTCCGGAGACCCTTCTCCCTGCTCAGCAGCGGCCCTGACCGGGGTCACCGTAACACGCGTCCAGGGTCACCGTAACACGCGTCCAGGGTCACCGTAACACGTGTCCAGGGTCACCGTAACAAGTGGCCGGAGCGCAATCAATGCCTGAATTAATAGCACGGAATACGATCTCTTGGTATTGGGATATACTGACATGTGCATATGGAAACTTGGCACCGAGTCTTTTCTGTTTGTATAGCTTAACTGGAAACAGAGGATATAATAAATAATGTAAATACACACTACGAAATGAGCAATGCAAGACTCTCAAGATCCACTCCAGACTGACATATATTGCATTTAATGGTGACAGCACCAGACAACGGAGCACATAAATGTTTAACTGCTCGTGCCAGACACAAGGCAGCTGCAAAATGTGATTCTCATTACCAAATGCTTTCAAATTAATTGCAAGCTCAGTGGAAACGGCGGCCGAGCACATGTCGTCACGACATACAGCCACAAATAAACCACTCTAGAAAGTGGCCCTCTCGGAAGGGCATCACGACTGTAGTGTGGGCGACCGTCACGCGGCGCTAAATCGGTCAACGCCATAGCCATCGGACAACATTACAGCCTTAAGGTGCCCAGGCCCGAGCCTCCAGGAGCCACAGGACCCTGGCACATGCATCATTCGCCTCATTACGGTACAAGCCGCTGACAAAGCCGGCCCGACATGGACAGAGGCGGTCCGAGCCGACTGGCAGCGGGTCATAACAATCAGCAGGGACGGGACAGCACGGGCCCGATTGGAACCACGCAAACACAAAATTAAGGCAGAGGTGCAGCGACCACTGCCCGCAGCGGATTAGACCGCATCAATCCTGAGCCAGGCAGCCTGAGGACAGACGAACGAGAGGTCCGTCCAGAGGACCACAGAATCCAAGACCTCGACCGGGACCGGTCAGACGCGGGGCCCTCTGCGTCAGGAACCGTCAGATAGGACCGTCACCGGACTCGTCCAGGAGGACCGTCAGAGGACGGACAGAGGACCGTCAGGATCGCGTCAGCGGGACCGTGGCGACGGCGTCAGTAGTCAGTACTATAGGTGTTCAATTCGGGTTACCTAAAATATAAAAAATGTGCGACCGATTTCGTAACTCGGTCTGGTCAGGCTTACATAAATTTTGTACACAACTTTTTCGGTCAGTTCCACATAATCTAAACAGTTCACTTTTCGGTCAAATTACCGAATTCTGAAATTTCCCATCTAGCAAAATTAATGCTTATTTGCTCAAGAAATTCAAAATCAATTAATGCAAATACTAAAGTAGAACACATTATTATTATATCAAAGATTGAAAATATTGCTCACAAGAGTAGAGAAGTCCTTAAAATAAGTATGGTATGCATTATAAGGCTAACGCATTTAATGACTATACATATTATCATACACTCACCACGGCGCTACATGAGCCCTATTTACAAAAAGTTCGTCACAAGATTACAACTCCCATTTTCTGGCTTTATTAGCCACAGATAGAGTCTCTGGCGTCCTTCCCGTCAAGCCAACAGTCACCTAAATTCCTCCTGGTCTGTCATGCCCACTTTTATTGGTCATTACATTTTTAGGAAAATGGAAACATAAACCTAGTCTCGACCGCGAAAGAGTAACCAGGTGCCGCCAAACGTTTCAGACAAAGGAGGTAGCGTCAAAATCCCACTTCAGTCCTCACGCACGTTTCCCTTATCCGGTCCGGCCCGAGCCAGCTGGGACCAAACCTCTACCGCTCACTGAAGCACGGCCACCGTTACAGTAACTGGGGCGCGGATAAAGAGTGAGGAGCCGGCGGTGGCCTGTGCGATTAACCGATTTTTCCATCAAAAGCCACCGGGCGATCGAGATGATCCAGTCCAATAAAACAGCCGCGAGCGCCACAACGGGACGTCTGACTTGACTGAAAAGGACCTACTGACCGGAGCTCGCTTTCACTAGCCAATCGCGGGATGAATCGGCAGCCGTCACAGCCGTGAACCGGCACACGGACGCTGACTGTCTTGATAGTAGACACTGACCGGAAGCTCGCTCACACCAATCCGGGATGGAATCGGACCGTCCGCAGCCGTTGAACCGGCACCACGGGACCGCTGACTGGCTGATGGCACATTGACGCGGAGCTCGCTCACAGCCAATCCGGGATGAATCGGAGCCGTCACAGCCGTGAGCCGCCACACGGGACGCTGACTGGCTGAGTGACCACTGACCGGAGCTCGCTCACAGCCAATCCGGGATGAATCGGAGCCGTCACAGCCGTGAAACCTGGCAGCGCGGGACCGGCTGAAACATGGATCTGGTTAGTGACCACCTCGATCCTCGTAGCTCCACGCCCTGCGAGCGAAACACAGAGCTATCTGAATGATCCCGTGTCTAGAATAAATCTGCGGATTCAACCACACACAACAAACGAACTAATGACCCGGCACACGGACGCTGACTGGCCCCTCCCGTGGCCCATTGACCATTGACGAAGCTCGTTCACACAACTCCGGGGAATCGGGAGCCGTCCGGACCTCCATTCCTCGGAGCCTTGGCAGCTGGGTGCTGCTGTCTCTAGCTGCTCATGGGCCGACGTCCATCCTCCAATACCCCGCGCAGGAATCTAACACCATGGCTGATCATCCTGAAGTGTAGCCCACCGTAAATGTTACTCATCACTGGCCACTTTGACATTGCTCTGTTATCTCATCACACACCGGACGGTCGATCAATGGCTCGAGAGCTGCGGTTCCCTCCCGGTAACTGTGCAGTGGCCGTGTAACTGCTGCTGCTGATTGCTGATTCTACGAGTCGCGTGTGGTCTGTGGTGTTTCGCTGCGCTTCAAATGTCACGCTTCTGCGCCGTATCGTGCTGTTG
Organism: Semibalanus balanoides; assembly: GCA_014673585.1. Classification (NCBI taxonomy): domain Eukaryota; kingdom Metazoa; phylum Arthropoda; class Thecostraca; order Balanomorpha; family Balanidae; genus Semibalanus; species Semibalanus balanoides. The sequence goes on from VOPJ01009313.1 coordinate 3,168, forward strand.
TGAGTGCTACACGGATACGGTACAGTTTTAAAGAGAAAAACTGACACATCAGATAATTCGACTGAACTAAGCGCAAGCATGCCAAATATAGACATCGGTACTGTCATCGACCGGCTCCATGCCGCACACAAGAAACAACAGGTGCACAGCGAACACGCAATTTTTGTGGTCCGCCATAAAGAGAACAACGTTCTTCATTTGCATTTCAACGCTGGGAAGCATTCCATTATGGCTACCGCTCGGGAACTGCACGCGAAATGTGTTTCTCTTGTAAGCGATATACAGTCAAAATGTCAACTCGCCAGACGAAATTCGCGTTTGTCTCGCCTGGTTTCCGGCCGGGACACCTGGTACCAGGTCGGCCCACGGTGATCATCTGCCGGAGATGGCACGGTAGCCGGCCCGCTAGGTGAGTTCTGGGAAGAGTGACGTCACAGGATTAACCCGAGGCCGCCCGCCGACCGCAGACAACACACCTGCTGCCATCTGTGAGACGACAGCAGAAGCTGCCAGACAGTATATCATAGCGTGACACTGCTGTCTCATTTGCTGATCTACGTCGTGAGTGTCCTATCTGGAAGCGTGATCTGTTCTTTGTTACCGCCTTCGTACCAATCAGCCCAACAAAGCAACAGACTCACAACTACATGCAATTGCATGCAGCAAACATTACACATCTGATAACGCGTTTCTGCGTGGTCACATTCATGATGCGAAACTAGCCGAGCCGCCTGATGCGAGGCACATCTCGGTCAAGTTAGCACTCCGGCACCATATGGCAGTCTCCGGTCTGATGCCAGCAGGTCTCATGTCTCCTGCAGGCTGCAGGTCTCGGCGGAGGGACGGTCTGACAGAAGCGGACCGGCAGGTTCGGCAGCGGGCCGGCAGCCGCGAGCAGTGACGTGTCCGAGTCGGCACCTCTCCGTACCGTGGTGTCTCCGGCAGTGACGTGTCCGAGCCGGCACCTCCCCGTGCCGTGCTCAGACGGTGATAAAACAGGAGCGGTGACGCCGCTCCCCGCCGCCAGAGAGGTGCTAAATCTGCCCAGCTCTGGGAACACACCGCTGCCGAGGACAGGAGGGAGACACGAACAGCTAGACAGACGGCCTGAGGAGAGACAGAGGGTCGCTTCAGACCGACCAGAGACGGCCGCCGGTCCTCTGCAGACGGCCGCCTGTCCTCTGCCGCTGGTCCGCCGGTCCTCCTCGCCGGTCCTCTGCAGACCGGCAGGTAGGCCACAAGCGGCCAACGGGCACACGGGTGGGAATCAGTCCTGCAGACTTCCTGCTTCCCTTACGGCGAGGAAGATGGTCACCCCGATCATCGCTACGATCGGCCTTGCCTCCGTTATATCTCCAGAATCGAGGACCGAGTCTTCCTCTAAGTACATTTCCGGCCTGGAACAGTTAACCAATCTAGGACACCGCTTTGCAGGAGCACCACCCCATCTCTGTCACAATCTGCTCTGTCGCCGGCCGGCAGACCGACAGCAGAAGCACCACCCCATCTCTGTCATCTCTGTCACAATCTGCTCCCGTGGCTGGCAGACTGACAGCAGGGAGCACCAACCCATCTCTGTCACAATCTTGCTGCCGGCCGGCCCGGCAGAACTGACAGCAGGAGCACATGCTCATCTCTGTCTACAATCTGCTCCGGCGGCAGGCAGACTGACAGCTAGGAGCACCACCCCATCTCTGGTCAAATCTAGTCCGCCGCCGGCCGGCAGACTGACAGCAAGGAGCCACCACCGCCAATCTCTGTCCCAGATCTCGCTCCGGCCGGCTGGCAGACTGACAGCAGGAGCACACCCATCTCTGTCAACAATCTGCTCCGGCCGGCTGGCAGAACTGACAGCAAGGAGCACCACCGCCATCTCTGTCCCAATCTTGCTCCGGCCGGCCGGCAGACTGACAGCAGGAGCACCATGCCATCTCTGTCACAATCTGCTCCGGCCGGCCGGCAGACTGACAGCAGGAGCACCACCCCATCTCTGTCACAATCTGCTCCGGCCGGCTGGCAGACTGACAGCAGGAGCACCACCCCATCTCTGTCACAATCTGCTCCGGCCGGCCGGCAGACTGACAGCAGGAGCACCATGCCATCTCTGTCACAATCTGCTCCGGGCCGGCCGGCAGACAGACAGTGTCAGCCGGCTGATACAGCCATTCCGGCAGTTATCGTCTCTGTATGGCGCCGCTGAGCACAGTCCTGGTAGACTGACGTGGGTACCGTCCCTCTAGCTGACGGCGTCCCTCTAGCTGACGGCGTCCCTCTAGCTGACGTACCGTCCCTCCAGCTGACGTAACGTCCCTCCAGCTGACGTACTGTCCCTCCAGCTGACGTACTGTCCCTCCAGCTGACGTACCGTCCCTCCAGCTGACGTACCGTCCCTCCAGCTGACGTACCGTCCCTCCAGCTGACGTACCGTCCCTCTGGTGGCACGACAAGGCGACGTGATAACCGGAGCGTGCAGACGCTGCCAGGACTGGCTGGAATAACGCAGGAGATACGTGTCGGCGGTCACATCACCTGCGCGTCAGCGGCCACATCACCTGCGTGTCGGAGGCCACATCACCTGCCGTGTCGGAGGCCACATCACCTGCGTGTCGAGGCCACATCACCTGCGTGTCGGAAGGCCACATCACCTGCGTGTCGGAGGCCAATCACCTGCGTGTCGGAGGCCACATCACCTTTCGTGTCGGGGCCACATCACCTGCGTGTCGAAGGCCACATCAAAACCTGCGTGTCGGAGGCCACAGTCACCTGCGTGTCGGAGGCCACATCACCTGCCGTGTCGGAGGTCACATCACCTTGCCGTGTTGGCGGCCACATCACCTGCGTGTTGGCGGCCACATCACCTGCGTGTCGGAGGCCACATCACCTGCTGTCGGAGGCCACATCAACCTGCGTGTCGGAGGCCACATCACCTGCCGTGTCGGAGGCCACATCACCTGCGTGTCGGAGGCCACATCACCTGCGTGTTGGCGGCCACATCACCTGCCGTTCCCACGCCACACTCCGGCAGCGGGGCTGATAGACCAGCGCTGGCAGTTGGTAGCGATGTGTACACACACTTCTGTATCACTAAGCAAGCACGCCGATATCGTTCCGCAGGTGTTAGAAGTTAAAACCGGCCTTCTCTGCGACACACCAGTTTATTCGGTGTCCGCAGTGGACATTCCGCGGAGGTGGGGCAGGGGATTTGATGTTGTCTATGTGCACTGAAGGCCAACGTCAGCAAATTAAAAAGACATTTAGGACATTACTCAAATGCATTACTCCCCACATTCTTTCTGAGCTCCTCTATATGCATACGATCGTAACCGTGTCGAATAGCTCACCTGAGAAAATGCAACTAATTATGAATGCAAGGAGCCTTGTAAGCTTTCCCTCGGCGCGGATCATGGTTTTACAGGAACCTTGACTACTTGTTCACACGCCCACAGCCCTTATAATAGCGCTATTTGAGCGAGGCGGGACTCCCACAGGAATTCACTCTGAACGCTACCGAACCATTCTAGTTCGCTGCTGCTATGAGCATACTAAGCTCTGCACCACATAAATTCCACGAGCCTCGCTCCGGCCTCCTCTGAGCCAAGCTTCCGCTCCAGCAAAGCCGATCACCCCCACTCCTCTAATCCAATCGGATTCCTCCTGCCGACCGGCAGCGCACCTGCAGCCTGGTCTGCCGGCCGCCGGCCGACACAATGCCTGATTGGCCGTGTCACGGGAAAGGGACGCCGTCTGGAGGCGTAACACCCCGACACAATACCAGTCGTCCGTCTACCGTCCGCGGCCACACCGGCCCGGAAACCCTCCTGTCGGGCGGTACAAAGGCGGCCGCCACATCAAAGACCGGGCCGCGCGCGGCGCTGGAGCCGCCTGGCGGACAGGAGGTGAACTAGCGTTTCGCCGGCGCGGCGGCGCTCGTGTGCCAGGGCCGGCGGTAGATGTACCGATGTACCGTATGTACGAACTACGAAGTGATGTACGAAGTGAGGGAAGGGACGGGATGCGGCCCAGCTATTGTGGCGGTGATCGGCCGATAACACAAGCCGACGGGACTACGGGGACCAACAGGGACCACGGGGACCGACACGGGCCACTCTGCTCCGCTTCTCAGACGTCACGTGACAGAATCACCGCCGTGACACGGCGACTTCAAACGTTACGCGCTGATCCGGGCTAAGATGACAGGGCAATACAGGGACACGCGCCCAGAGCTCACGCAGCGGTCACCTCCCGCAGCGGCCACAGCACGGGACAGTGAGTAGCTGCAGCAGCTCGCTGCTACCGGACCAGGTCAAAGCACCGGTGTGCGGGGACCAGTAAACAGCATCTCGCGCCGAAAGGTGGAGGTGGTGATTTTCATGATACATATTTATACCTAGTTGAGCTTTAATTCTTCTATACATGTCGGCCCCTTACTGCAGTGACCTGATTTCGTGTCAAAGTCGCAGCGCTCTACTGTATGACATTGCTATGTATGTATAGATAACAGTAGACCTAAGGTATTCTGACACGGAAATGCAAGACACTGCAGTCATGGGGCCGAAATATGCATTTCTGTCTGTAATCAACTTACATGAATGTTTTGCCGACGTAACATTATGCCGAGGCAAAACTTGGTGTAACGAGCGTTACGTCAAAATGAAATAACATGAACACATGTCACTCACTTTCCATCCGAATAAGAGCATACCATTTTCACCCGCCACTGAGCTCCACAGGAGCTCTTACCGTCTCCAAAGCGTGCCAGTCGTGACAGCCGGTAAAGCAGAGCACGATCCGACATCCGATCGGGCCTCACGCCACCATTCTCCCACCTAATTCACAGCGCGGCAATACAGCCGCCGGTGCCTGTGGCGCGCTCCATTCACGGCTGATCTGAACGATCCTGACGGCGCTATTCCGAGCGGGGACTGGGAACGGGCGGGATCGGCAGGGAGGGAGCGGCGACTTTTGTCCCCGGGTACCCCCATCCTGAGCTGGTCCTGTGGCCGGGAGTCCTCCGTCCTGGGGTGGCCCGACCACTGCACCGGAGAGACACGATACCTTGCCTAACACGCCCTCTTTGTGACTGGAGCATCAAACACGGTCGAGGTGCATTCCAACTCGATAATTTATGGAATTTAATTCGTCATAGTTTTAGTTCTTGAAGTTTACATGACGTGCAACTACGTAGAAACTATGCAAAAAATAGTTGTTTTTAAAATAATTAATTCATATTTTTGTAAGTTCTTTAATTATATTCTGCTACCCGACACCTAACCCAAGTAAATCCAATGCAGTTCGGATAGCGTGCACTCTCCTCCGTACTCTGGTTACACACGACAACAGAGGCGAACAGAAGACCACGTCTCCCGAGCTCTATCACTGCTGCGTCCCGACCTGGCGTCACCGCCGCTGCCGGCACCGACTCCGCCGACACACAATACAGACAGCACTGACCTGGTCACCTGGCAACACCTGACCTGGCAACCGAACTGGCAGCCTATTGTCAAGAACGGAGACCTGGCGAACATACACGCGCACGACGTGGTGACGTACGCTCCCCCACCGAGACTCCGCCAGACAAACCCAAAACGAGCTAGCTAGCAAGCACAAGATGTAACGGACCTGGACCTGGCACACGCGTGTGACCTGACCTGGTTGTGTATATATCAAGCGCACACTGACGTATTATACGGTAACCGGCTCCTTCCGCCAGACTCACGTCCACGGGCAGCACCAAGTTGATGCGGCAAGGTTTGTCCACGGAGAAACCGCTTCAGTTCATTAAGAAACTATTGCGGCAGGCCATGGGAATGAAGGAGAAGGAGGTACAGTGGGTCAAAAACTGGACCACTTGACCGGGCAGCCTGCCCATGGCGAAGGCCCTTCCTTTCAGGAACGAATGCTGGGTAAGGAGGCGCGCACTGCCGCATGAACGACGGCCACCACTCCCGGGGGACGGCTCGAGGGCCGTCACTTAACCGGTGGCCAGCGGCCACCAGAGCCGGGTAAACGTCGGCGTGACAGAGGACATAGGACCGGCAGTCGGGAGGATTAAAAGGTGGATGACGGAGCAACACCACAGACAGCACCTGACCTGACCTGACCTGACGACACGAGGCAGCGTAGTACCACTCCTTCCGCCGACTCTACGGTACACCACAGACAACACCAGACCTGGTGCAGTACACCACATCCGGGACATAACTCCTCACCGACACTGCAGGGAGCGTCTGTCTCAGGCAGGGTAAGCAATATACCACGTACGACCTGGTTCGTCTGGAGATAGCTCACATCAGGACGAGCAACTGACCGTCTCGGCGGCTGGCGGACGGAGAGAAGGGAGAGACGACTGATGACGGGAAGCTGGCCTCAACAGACCAGTACACACACCGGAGCAGCACAGCTCAGCCGACCGAGGCTCGGCAGACGCACGACTGGGGAGTGGTCACTGCGGGATAGGGGGCCACAGACACGGGACGGCAGCCGACGGCACTGCCCACTGCACACTGCACACAGGGACCAGCCAGGCGTGCACCAGCACAGATACTCCGCACGGCAGATAACCCACTAACGGTACTGATAGCGACAGCCCAAGACAAACAACAGCCGACCACCAACGGTACATGAGACCGTACAGGAGACGGTACACACTAGTGGTGTGAGATTAGGATATTTACAAACCGTGACCAATCCAAAGTCCGATCTATTATGGCAATGTTGACCGAAAAATGTCCGATGAGTCGAAAAGTCCGACAAGATTCCAGGTTTAAAGAAATCTTACAAATAACAATTAGTTATGTTTTTACTTAAATTTCATGTCTATAATTTAAATTACCATCACATCATCTTTCATTTAATTTCCTACTTAAATACATCGATCATACCACACTTTGTTAGAAAACATCGGATCATCCACATAATTGCCTGTAAGGTGTACAGACCTGTAAGGAAGGAAAATGCGTTAACTGTGATCTGCTCGTATATACCTTGACCACAAATTCTCCAAAATATCTGTGGCTGATCGACCGAGGTCCAAATCGGAATCAGACTACTTTCGGACGTCCGAAAATTCGGACTCCGATGTGCATCACTAGTACAGACCACACAGGACGGCCGGGAGACGGTCAGAGCAGACGGAAGGCATGTCCACAGACAGACAACAGACAGACAGACAAACAGCGCTGTTCTCCCGCGCCAGGACTACAGGAGCGGCGGCGATGGGGTCGCGTCCCAGCCTGACACGACACCGGTTACTCCACAAAGAATGGAGCCTGGCGGCATCAGAGGGCAAAAACCGCCGCTTATTTACAGCCCGACGCCAAACAGGCCTTGGAAGGAGCGGTAACTCCGGCAAAACGTACAGGTTGAAGGTCCACAGAGGCACACCGCGAAGGGAAAGTCTCTGGTGCAAAGTTGGTTAAGACAGGTCAGAGTAGAGCTCTTCGGAGATGAGTTTCCCGCTACTTGGTTCGGTGAAGACCATCGACCCTCTTCCTGGCGCCACCAACTTTTGCTAGACGTAATGCAATGTAAAGTTAAAGTTTTTTTTTGCCGATACTTGGCTGCAGTCACGGAAGTTTTACTGCTCCGGTGTGGGCTCTCATCCAACAAAGTATTTTTATTCAATTATGTCCTAAATAAATTATTAAACTCTAGCTTCAAAAGAAATCGTTTAGTTTCCAGATCCAGGCATGTCTGTACAATATACCTGTGATACCTGACCTGACTATGTCTACTGGAAATACCTGTCACATGACATACTTACATGCCTGCCCATCGATAGTAATGCGCACAGGATGGTGCAAAAACGCGTTATTTTGGTTTGGTATCTCAGCTTAAAACCGCTTTAACGGCGGACCCGTCCCGTAATTGAAATGCAGACATTAGCCCAACTCAGCCAGCATACACCGCCTCATCAGCTGCGGCGGAGGCACGGGCAGCTGCCAGCCAGCAGCGGCAGCTGGCCACAGCCGCTCGGCTGCTGCAGAGGACAAGCCAGCAGTGACGGTGAACCAGCCACAGCCGGCCAGCTATACTGTGGCGTTTGACTCTGTCCGGAACCAGCGGCCGGGCGGCAGCCGGCCACCTGGGGCCGCTCGTAACTATCACAATGTGAGCGGCGCAGCGGAGAAGGACCGAAGCCCGACAGCCCGACTCCCCGGTCTCTGCAGTGCAGCGCGCAGCAGAGTCTCCCCTGGCGCTCCGATCCACCGCAGCAGTTCCAGCCGGCCAGCCACCGGAACCGTGCCTCTCCCACCTCCAGCTGACCATGGCCGACCAGAGCCGTCGAACCCGGCACCGGCAGCCTGGCGGAGCCGGCCAATTTAGATAACCGCCCAGGATTATTTTAGGTGTGGTGCTTGATGCGCATTAGCAGTGGTTTTATTTTATATTTACATTTTGTTGGGTTGATTTTGTTGTGGTTGTTTGTTACGTGTTATGTTGGTTGGTATTCTATGAGGCCTTGGTCTAGTCGGTGTGTTTCCTGAGGTCCTTTGTTTGTGTGCGTTGGTGTGTGTGTTGGTTTGTAGTTGTGTTGGAGATTGGCCCTCCCACCGGCCTGCGACAACGGAGAATTAGGAACGACGTGAGAGTACGTAACTCTACTCACTGTATGTGTGATAAATTTTGGATATGGGTTTTGACATGTATAGTCTGTTGTTTTCATTTTGCCAGCGTTGGTTCGCTTAGGCTGGGATGAAGGGCTCCGTTCACGTCCCCCGGCTGGGGTGAAGGGGCTTCCGTCGGCTCCCCGAGTTGGGATGAGGCTCCGTCGCATTCCCCCCCGAGGCTGGTTGATGAGGGCTCCGTTTACTTCTCGACTGGGATGAGGTGCTCAGTCCACGTCCCTACAGAGCTGGGTGATAGAAGAACGTGGCGCATCCTGTTCACACAACCCCATCATCGAGAGCTGGGAAGAGGGTCTTCAGTCCCACTTTCCCTCCCGAGCTGGGATGAAAAAAAAAAAGGGCGCTATTTCCGTTCGTAACTGTGACTGGTTCCTGTGTTGGTTGTTTGTTGGCGAGTAGTCACGATGTGCGTGGAAGGATGAGCGCGACGAGCTCTTCCTCCTTGTCAATCTCCTCAGACTGGGATGAGGGTTCTGTCACTCCCCCGAGCTGGGACGAGGGCTCCGTCACTCTCCCCGAGCTGGGATGAGGGCTCCGTCACTCCCACGAGCTGGGATGAGGGCTCAGTCTCCCCCGAGCTGGGACGAGGGCTCAGTCACTCCCCCGAGCTGGGATGAGGCTCCGTCACTCCCTCTGAGTCTGGGATGAGGGTCTCAGTCAACCTTTCCCACAGCCAGCCGTGAGGCTGGGAATGAAGGCTCCGTCACTTCCCAGAGCATGGGATGGAGGGCTCCGTCATCTCCGGTGTCCCACCGAGCTGGGTGAGGGCTCCTGTCGCTCCCCCTGAGCTTGGATGTAGGGCTCCGTCAACACTTCCTCCCGAGCTGGGATGAGGTCTCCGCACCTCCCTCGAGCTTGGGGATGAAAGGTCTCAGTCAACTCCCAACAGAGCTGGGATGAGGTGGCTCCGTCACCTCCCCGAGCTGGGATGAGGGCTCCCGTTCACTCTCCCCGAGCTGGGGTGAGGCTCCGTCGCCTGCCCTCCGAGCTGGTGAATGAGGGCTCCGTCACTCCCCGAGCTGGGATGACGCTCCGTCACTTCCCCGAAGCTGGGATGAGGGCTGCAGTCTCCCCTGAAGCTGGGATGAGGGCTCAGTCACTCCCCCGAGCTGGGATGAGGTCTCAGTCACTCCCCCCCCCGAGCTGGGATGAGGGCTCCGTCACTCCCCCGAGCTGGGATGAGGTCTCTGTCTTCACCCTCCGAGCTCACAGTTTCACCAAGGTCACTCCCCTGGCGTAACAAGTCCTAATACACAGCGTAGTTTCTGTTCTGTCAATCGCTTTTCAGAGACATTAACAACAATGACGTGCGTTCTGTAAACACCTGATCTGACGAACCAATCGACCGAGCGAGGCTGTGTCAGCTCTCACAAAGCAGACAAGGCCCACGAAAACGACGATCGCGAAACGTAAAGACACATATGTTTTAGAAGAAAAGCAAGTTAATGATTTACCTAAATACACTTGAGCACGATACAGCCCCGGTTTCTTCGACAAGCATATTAACCATGTTTCAATAATTTCACAACAGACGATCAGAATTGGATCATATCAACGTGGCATATGCTCGGAATAGTCAGCCTTGCACAAGGTGAAAGCGCGAATCACCACATCCTGCATTTCAAGAGAAACATACATATACAGCAGCAGGGTAATATGATAAACAGACACGGCCTGGAGCAGCCGAGCTGATACATCAAACGTGCCGTGAATGCACTCCGAACCGACACACAGACGTGCTGAAAATACACAGACGTGTCCCGCAGCGACGCCTCGTAGCGGTACAGGTTGATTGGAGCTGGCCAGGTTAGTGCTGCTCGTAACTCACGCTGGGTTCGGGCCCGGGGCAACGTACACCGGGAGCAGCCCCCTGAGCCAGGGTAATGTCCACCGGGAGCACCCAGGCCGGGGTAATGTGCACCGGGAGCAGCCCCAGGCCGGGGTAATGTGCACCGGGAGCAGCTCCCTGTCAGGGTAATGTCCACCGAGAACGGCCCCGGAGCCAGGGTAATGTCCACCGGGAGCAGCCCCCGGAGCCAGGGTAATGCCCACCGGGAGCAGCCCCCAGGCCGGGGGCAATGTCCACCGGAAGCGGCCCGGCCGGGGTTATGTGTACCGGGAACAGCTAATGATTGGGTCATTGTGCCGGCGGTAGACCAGCTCGCAGCAGCCTTCCCGAACCAGCAGAAACGAACAGCCGGCTGGGCGCCGTCGTATGCAGCACTCAACAGGGAATTACAAGCCAGACACGCGCCCCGGTCCCAGACAGATAGAAAACGTGAGTCCGTCGGCCGCCACCGCCGCACGGGGAAGCCGTCAGACAGACAGGCGCCGCACGGGGAGAGTCAGACAGACCAGGCGCCGCCAGGGAGCGTCAGACAGACAGGCGCCGCCAGGGGAGCGTCAGACAGACAGGCGCCCCCAGGGGAGCGTCAGACAGTCAGGCGCCGCCAAGGGAGCGTCAGACAGTCAGGCGCCGCCAAGGGAGCGTCAGACAGTCAGGCGCCGTCATGCCGGTCCGTCAAAAGCCCAAGCTATAGCGGATAGAACAAAAGGAGATGCAATGCGGTCTGTACTACGACAATCTATCAGACATAGGTATAAACTATAATGTGTTCTGTCCGAATATAGACAGAGTCGGATTTTTTATTGATATTTTCCCTTGTTGACGTGCAACTGCAGCCTGTTTGATCTGTTACAAACGACATACAACGAATAAAGAAACTGAGTCGAAGGCAGGCCAAAAACAGCCGAGGCGAGTGCGGCACAGCAAATACAGAAACATTCCTGTCAGCGTGAATCAACTTACACAGGCGAATTTCGTTACTGAGACCCTGGAAACCAGTCAGGCTAAAAGTTCTGGCAAATTGCACACGGAGACGGAATTCGCAAGAGGTTGTTTTTGATTAGTCGGGTCTGGCCATGACGTAATCTAATTGGCGGATTGGGAGCGGAGCGTTTCAGAGAAGCGGGGGCGCAGACAGTGACCTGCGACCCGGCCGGCTGACAGCGGGCAGCAGGGCGGCGGGGGCGCAGGCAGCGACCTGCGACCCCGCCGGGTGACTGTAGGCAGCGGGGCGGCGGGGGCGCAGGCAGCGACCTGCGACCCCGCCGGGTGACTGTAGGCAGCAGACATCACTTCACTTTCAGTCGGCCGTCATTGTCCCCGTAGGACCGGGATGAGGACGTCACTCCGGAGGGAGGGGACTGGGATGAGGACGTCTCCGGGGAAGGGGAACTGGGATGAGGACATCTCTCCGGAGGACGGTGACCGGCGCGCAGTTGCGGCTTGACAGCCATCAGTGTGTGACGGGAAGGACACCTGGCCCGCCGCTGCTACTGGCTCTGTGTGTGACAGGAGGGACATCTGCCACTGCACTGGTCCGCCGCTGCTGCTGCCGGCACACCGCGCACAGCTGAGCAGTGCACGGTACACGTCCACCGCAGACACCGGGCCACGCAGACCACCGCAGACACCGGGGCACGCAGCTGCGTGTGGCAGTAGCATTGATCAAAGTATGTACGGGGACCTGTCATTCTGAGCTGGCTTGGCAGTCTGTAAGTCTGGCTTACGAGTCTTCAGCAGGGTCAAATCATACTTCAGAGAAGATAAAATGCATACATTAGAATGCATGTTGATATCCTGGATGTGTTCGGAATACGAATATCCAGCTGGGCGAGGCGGCAGTGCGGCGGGACCACATTAACCAGTCATCAGTGGGGGCACAAGGACGCTCCCCACCACCGAGTCACACAGACCACCCAATACAGCACCGGCAGACCCCGTCATTACGTCATTAAAGGTCCCATACGGCCGGATCGGGGAGCCATCGGCGGACACCGCCCCCACCGACAGGGCAGGATCTCTGAGAACTCGCCGGCTAACTGCCCTGTCCCTCCGCTGACGGCCGGGAAGGTCATGACCCAAGTCAGGGGGTGTTTTTGTTCCAGATTCGTCCCCGCATGCTCCTCGTTAAAATGCACGTTTTTGTCTTGTACAGATGCGATGATTCACTTGAATAAGGCCAACAAAAAGGGCGACATGTAAATTCTCACTACACTGGAGTTGAGCACCGTTCTGTTCGGCGCAGGAAAGTGAAGACATAAAATGCAGAACAACAGAACGGCATCAGGGAAACGGTGACGCGGCTAACTGGCTGGGGTGGGCCACCCCATTGTCGTCTGAGCACGTGCACCGAAAAAAAAGAACAAGGGCAGCAGGCAAACTATTCTATGGTGAATCTAGAACACGGAGTGTTCGATACCTGCATAAAGCGAATATGCAAACGAACTGACCAGGCTGACATAAATAACCATATCACCTTTTTCTGCAACGTCCGCCCCTGTAGTCAAGTGGGAGAGCGCTGGGACTGTGGACCTAGTCCGGTACTGGGAGCCGGGTTCGAGTTCGCTTCGGGCGCTCGTATTTTGGTCCTGGACTGGTATGGCTGCGGCAGGGTGTAGCGGGTCGCTCGAGCATAGGTTTGACGTCAGTGAGGCGGGGCGGGACGGTCCAGGTATGTCGGGCACCGTTAAAACTTTCGTCTCTAAATTTTGCCGGCCAACAGGAATTGCGCGATCGGGATGGTGAGGTCAGACCAGTGCAACAAGGCTCTGCTGTACGGCAGGGGAGTCTGACCTCGAAAGCCCCCATACAAACATTCGGGACTAAAATTTATTTAAAAAAAAAAAGAAAAAAACGAGAAGAAGCCCGGAGTGTAGGGGAGCAGGAAAGAGATTCAAATTTGATTTCACTTTATTGAGTCATCAGTCACAAGAAACTCCAGGCGCATGCCTAAGCATCGTTCCTTTTTGACAGAACCAATCAGGCTGCTCGGAGACAAGGTTATTTGTGGAGCACACGGCTGTCTAAAATAGGACTGAGTGTGCTGCTTCCGGCACAGCACTCCACTGACTGTGGCGGGCACAGAGCACTACTGCGGCGGGGGGGGGGCACATAGGCACCACTGAGGGTGGGGGGGGCACAGAGCACTTACTGCGACGGAGGGGGGTACGAGCACCACATGCGGCGGGGGGGCATGCGGTAGGCACGAACTGCGGCGGGGGGGGCACAGAGCACTATCTGGGGGGGTACGAGCACCAGTAGCGGCGGGGGGGCACAGAGCACTACTGCCCGGGGGGCCACAGAGCCCACTGCAGGCGGGGGGCCGGGGCACGGACACTTCTGCGGGCCAGTCATTACTGAGCGGCAGCAGGTACTCATTCAGTACTTACCCGACGCGTCTCGATGTCCAGCGGGTGTGCGGCCTTCTCTACCGCCGGCTGCGAGGTCGGCATGCACGTGAAGAACTTGGAGCTCCGCAGGCCATCGCTCCTGAGGAAAACGACGGCCGGTATCAGACGAGAGGGTGCTCAGTTGCCTAATGAAGCGGCCGGCCGGTCGGCTCATTAGATAGCTGCGGTGGGTCTCCGCAGTGAGCCGCCGCCGGCGCTCCGGTAAACATTCCACACAGATACATTCCTCCCACCGAGACGGACAAATGCCTACTAATCCACACAAACACGGGCTTACAAGACGGTACAGTCATATAACATGCGCGGCGTCGGAGAAGACAGGACAGGACAGGACAGGACAGGACAGGACAGGACAGGACAGGACAGGACAGGACAGGACAGGACGCCGGTCTGTGACGGTGTCGAACAGCCGTCTCCAGTCCTCATCTTACGACGCACCCCATCAATCACCGCCGGTTACGGCGGGATCTCTCTCGGCTGGCCAGGCATCATCCCGACGTGCGCCAGCTGAGCCAACACGGGCTGATAACACGTGTCGCGGGGCTGACAACACGGGGCTGATAACACGTCGGCACGTGTCGGGATAAGGGTGACGACCGACACCGCCGCACTTCCGCCGGCCGTGTTGACAGATCAACCGGGACGGACCCACCCAGCGCTCACACACAGACTGACGGACAGGCCGGGCGGAGCGTGTCTTAGATCCCGGATAGATCCGGATACGGCGATATTCCGATATTATTCGCACCGCCTGGCCGTCTTGGCATCACTGGCGGGCAGGGTGGAACTAATGGTACGGAATGGCGTCTTCTCGAACCAACAACACCAGAACTACTTCCCCGAAACTTTCCCAGAACCTCCCCAGAGCAGAGCCTCCTCGGAACTTCCCTGGAAGTTCTGAGGAGCTTCTCCGAAACTTGGCTGGAGCCCACCCGATCAATCCTCCAGTACGTTTGCTTCCGGCAACCAATCGGTCCCGACGTCGGAGTCTCACAGCTACAGCAGAGACAACAAGGCTGTGACGTCTGGCTACTCTGGTCTCTGTGCCGATTTCTCACACCGGCCTGCTACTGCGCTAGACACAGAGTCCACGCATGTATACTCCTATGCTGACTACACTCCACACCCCTTTCTATCATATGAAGTAAGATACCTAACAAGCCTGATCTGTCTAATGTGGTGAAAACACCCCCTCCCCGCCCCGTGCCAGCCGTACTCCACCGCCCCCTGCTGCGAAATGTGCACGCCCCCCTTGCTGTAACACAAATGCCCCACCTCCCAGCTCCTGTGCCGACCCACACTCCACGCCCACCTGCTTCTCAATGAACCACAGAGTGTACGGCTCAGAGCCGCTGAGACAGACAGGCGCCGCGTCTGCACATTACATGACAGCCAACAGGCCACCTGTGACGGCACATTGGCACGCGTCTCCTACTCACCGTCCTATAGTGGCATGGAGAGGCTGGCACCCGGGATGGTCAGGAGCTGTCCCGGCTGACAGGCCTGGTGCCTCCCACTCACCGTCCTATAGTGACACGGAGAGGTTGACTCCCGGGCTGGTCAGGAGCCTGTCGCTGACCCCGCTGACAGGTTGGGGTCGGTCAGGAGCCTGAGTCGCTGTCCCGGCTGACAGGCCGGTCAGTAGCCTGTCGCTGTCCCGGCTGACAGGCCGGTGTCGCTGTCCCGGCTGACAGGTTGAGGTCGGTCAGGAGCCTGTCCCGGCTGACAGGCCGGTCAGGAGCCTGTCGCTGACCCGGCTGACAGGCCGGTCAGGAGCCTGTCACTGTCCCGGCTGACAGGTTGAGGCCGGTCAGGAGCCTGTCCCGGCTGACAGGCCGGTCAGGAGCCTGTCCCGGCTGACAGGTCGGTCAGGAGCCTGTCCCGGCTGACAGGCCGGTCAGGAGCCTGTCGCTGGCCCAGGTGATTCCTCGGGCCACCCGCTACGCCGCCCGCCGGTCTCCCATGTCACACAGGCTGTCACACATCTGTCACACAGCGCCGGCCGCCTGTCACCGCGTCAGCAGTCACCTGTCACCGCGTCACCAGCCACTGTCTGCCTCCTGTGTGGCCCGCGATGTGGCCCGCTCACTGACGAAGGCCGAGCCGCCGCGACAGCAGCAGCTCCGCCGCAGTCGTCACCGGCTGACAGGGCACGCAGTCGTCACCGGCACAGGGC
Organism: Semibalanus balanoides; assembly: GCA_014673585.1. Lineage (NCBI taxonomy): Eukaryota > Metazoa > Arthropoda > Thecostraca > Balanomorpha > Balanidae > Semibalanus > Semibalanus balanoides. Next base: position 19,227 of record VOPJ01009313.1, read on the forward strand.
ACGCAGTCGTCACCGTCCCACCCACACCGTCCGCCGTCTCCAGTGCCTGTCCAGCACGGCAGCTGGGTCTCCAGTGCCTGTCCAGCACGGCAGCTGGGTCTCCAGAGCCTGTCCAGCACGGCAGCCGAGGACAGCGCGCGGCACGCCCGGCTCACTCAGCGCCACAGCATCACTGTCAGCAGCCTGCCGCTCCGTCAGAGGCGGCGGCGGCGGCGGCGGCGGCGCGACGCCTCCGGCGCGCCAGCCTCGCCGCCGGCACGCCGCGCCATGCCGTTCACCTGTAATTTGGCGTGCCAATTAGAGCACGCGCCGCAGGGACGGTGACTCTCCGCGAGGGGAGACGAATGGGGAGCGGTGCACGAGGGGACGCGGAGACCAGTCCAGAGACAGAACAGCTTCCGGCGATGTGGAAAATAAGGATCCAACACAGCTGAAGCCACCAGACACGGGTAATGCTCAAAGGAAGTTACAATGCACGAGCATGCCTATCCGGCATGATTAGACACTCGGGCAGCTGAGCCGCTTTGAGACCGGAATGCCTCTAAATCCGCGGGAGGCGACCATCCAGAACATCCGGCCAGGATCGATCGCTGGCTTCCAGAGAGCGGGATACGCACTGATCCATCACAGATCCCACAAAACCAGCGCAGAGATCTGCCATCAAATCAGCCCATCAATAACGCATGAATCCAGATAGGCTTCGGCAGGATACAGAACTGAGACGTCCGCCAGGCCCATCCGTGGCCGCCGATATGGATGAGGTGGTTTGTTGAATTTGTAAGGAGCAACTGGGCACCGCCCAGCAATTCATACAGCTTGACGGCAGCATGAATACTGAAACGCTCACGGCGCTGTAATTGTAATCGAATTTCGCACTGAAGAAGACGGAGAATTCCGGTAGAAAGGCGACCTAACTGTCGATCAAAAGGTTTGTAGCATTGTTTCACTTCGCATGTGAACCTGCAGTCCCGCAGACAACAGGACGCCCGCTGACGCCAACGCAGCGAACAACGGCACGGTAAAGAACGCGCTCTCTTGAGACAGAGGGACGCTCTGAGTCACTTCGCAATCAGTCCCGAGTGGGCGGCCGATTATTTACACAGCCTTCCTGCCGGCCGCGCCGGTGAGGCCGACACCGTTCAAACAATAACACCGGCCCTCGGCGTGCTGATGCCGGGAGCAGCGCTCAGACTCCAACGCGTCACGCCACACACCGATATCCGCCGGGGGACTCCGGCGAGAGAGAAAACAAGAACGTGGAACGTCACGCACTTCACCGGACACAAAGACGCCGACGGCCGGTTCCCTGCCGCAGAGCCGCGGCCTTGGAGCAGCTCTGAGAGACCACCGAGGAGACACGGAGCACACAGGAGACCACCGTGGCGGCACAGAGCACACGGGAGACCACCGAGGAGACACGGAGCACACGGGAGACCATCGTGGCGGCACAGAGCACACGGGAGACCACCGTGGAGACACGGAGCACACAGGAGACCACCGTGGCCACACGGAGCACACGGGAGACCACCGTGGCGGCACAGAGCACACAGGAGACCACCGTGGAGACACGGAGCACACAGGAGACCACCGTGGAGACACGGAGCTACACGGGAGACCACCCGTGGCCACACGGAGCACCACAGGAGACCACCGTTGGTGGCACGGAGCACACAGGAGACACCGTGGCGAAAGAGCACACGGGAGACACCGATGAGAAACGGAGACACAGGAGACCACCGTGAGACACGGGCACACGGGAGACCACCTGGCCCACACGGAGCACACAGGAGACCACCGTCGGCGCACAGAGCATACAGGAGGACCACCGATGAGGGTGACCACGGAGCACACGGAAGACACACCGTGGAGACACGCGAGCACACGGGAGACCACCGTGGCGACACCAGAGCACACGGGAGACCCACCGATGAGACCGAGCACACAGGAGACCACGAGGAGACACGGAGCCACGGGAGACCCCGTGGCGGCACGAGCTACAGGAGACACCGAATGAGATCTACGGAGCACACAGAGAGACCACCGTGGAGACACGGAGCACACGGGAGACCACCGTGGCCACACAAGAGCACACGGAGACCACCGATGAGACACGGAGCACACAGAGAGGACCACCGTGGAGACACGGAGCACACGGGAGACCACCGTGGAGACATGGGAGACCACCGTGGAGACAACGGAGCACACAGGAGACCACATGGAAGACACGGAAGGAAAAGGGGGCACACAGGAGACCACCGTGGAGACACGGAGCACACAGAGACACCGTGTTTGAAGACACGGACACACGGAGGACCACCGTGGCGCACGGGAGCCACAGGAACCACCGTGGAGACACGGGCACACAGGAACCACCGTGGAGACACGGAGACACAGCGATACCAAACCGATGAGACACGGACCACACAGGAGACCCACCTGGAGGACACGGAACACACAGAAGACCACCGTGGAGACACGGAGCACCACGGGAGACCACCGTGGCGACACGGAGCACACAGGAGACCACCGTTGGAGACAACGGAGCACACAGGAGACCACCGGGCGGCACGGACAGACAGGAGACCACCGTGGAGACACGAGCACACAGGAACACCGTTGTAGATCACGGACCACACAGGAGACCACGTGAGAACGGAGCACACAGGGAGACACCGTGACGGCACAGAGCACACGGGAGACACCGCTGGAGACACGAAGCGGATGGAACAAGACCACTCGGACATTCGGCTGATGGGGCTGTCACGAGACGCTCGGACATTGTCCAGTTACCACCGCGATCACGGACGTCACGGCAGGCCGTTCCTCAGCGCCATCTCCCACGGACAGCGCCGACGGCGCGTGACGGCGCGTGAGGGAAGCCACTGGTCCGCGCACCGAGAACAATCGGTCGGGCCGGTGGAGCGCGGCAGGACGGACCCTCGGAGACGGCTGAGGGCGGCACAAGCCGGACCACTCCGTCTGTCTCAGACTCCAGCAGCTGCCGCCGCGCCGCAGTCGGTGGAATGAGTACGTGCAGATGTGCGAATGATGCTGTTCGGATCTACTAGCAGCTCGTCCAGTCGCCTCCCGGGTACAGGCGTTGTCCGCGATCAGCAGCCAGCGAGCGGCACAGGCCATCAGATAACGCTGAACATCGGACCAAAAATTGACCGACCGCCAATGTGAAATAGAATATTATGTATCTGTGCAATCATCTGGACCTGATGACAATTTGACGTTTGGAATTTGTCGGGTGGAGAAAAAACGATTAGGAGCTAAAAGGTTCGAAAGAATCTGTTAATTTTGTTCCTTCGACTTTTTGCCATATTGACTTTTTGACAGCTGAAAATACCGATTTTTCAGACTCGGTCAAGTTGTCGTGTTTTGGTAACTGAAGATCGTAGATTGAAGGTTGGACCCACCGATCGCTCCATCGTTTTCAGTCTATTGGTCCCTTCTTGCAAGCTTTTGTTTTCATTCAGACTATATTCATTTCCGCACTTCAGCCGATGTACATCGTCACACAATCATCGCAGACTTTGCCACCTTGGCCAGTCCTGACTGATGTTATCCATCCTCTGCATCTGGTCATGCCTTTTTCAGCAGCACATCAAGCATTGCATCGGGGGAGGGGCCAATGGCCATCCCATGTTAGAGGAGTGGCTGACCTCATGCGATAGCTACCTGAAATGCTTTTACTCGGAACTCCTCCGAGCAAAGGAAGGGCCGGGAGCCCAACCCTCCCACCCCTCTCCCTGGTGATAGAGTCCTCTCTCCTCGGTCCGGCTACGGCCAGCATCCGAGCCGTACTACCGTACCACCGCTGCATGCACCACTACCCGCCACTGCTCCGCTGCCTCGGCGGCTGACCCGGGAGTAATTACCCGGCTGATTGGTCCGGTCCGGTCCGGCGCGGTGCGGCCCAGCCCGGTGCGGTATGTGGCTAGTCGCTTCCGTTGGTAAGCCAGACAGGCGGTCTCCTGCGTAGAGGGACTCACTGTCGACCGGGGCTGCTGTGTCGGCTGGAGGGACCTCCAGACGGGCTGCTGTGTCAGCCGGAGGAGGGACCCCCAGACGGTCAGGGGTTGCTGTGTCAGCCGGAGGGATCTTCAGACGGTCAGGGACTGCCCGCAGACGAGGCAGACAGGCTGCGTTCAGCGGAGGAGGGACCTCCTAGACGGTCAGGGACTGCTCGTGTCAGCGGAGGAACCTTCCAGACGGCCAGGGACTGCATGTGTCGGCCGGAGGAGGGACCTCCAGACGGTCAGGGACTGCTGTGTCAGCCGGAGGAACCTTCAGACGGCCAGGGACTGCTGTGTCGGCCGGAGGAGGGACCTCCAGACGGTCAGGCGGCTGCTGTGCGGCCGGAGGAGGGAACCTCCAGACGGTCAGGGACTGCTGGCTGTCGGCCGGAGGAACCTCAAGACGCTTCAGGGACTGCTGTGTCGCCGGAGGGACCTCCAGACCGGTCAGGACTGCTTGTGTGGCCGGAGGGAATCTTCAGACGGTCAGGGACTGCTGTGTCGTGCCGAGGATTTCAGACGGTTCAGGGACTCGCTGTGTCCGGCCGGACAGGAGGGACCTCCAAGACGTCAGCGGGTTGGCTGTGTCGGCGGGAGGAGTCGAGAGCGGTCAGGGACTGCCCGCAGACGAGTGTCAGACAGCTGCTGTGTCCAGCCGAGGAGGGACCTCCAAGACGGTCAGAGGACTGCTGTGTCAGCCGGAGGAAACCTCCGGGCGTCCGCTCTAACGTGTCAGGGACTTGCTCGCTGTCGGCCGAGGGACTCTCCAGGACGGTCAGGGACTGCTGTCGGACGGAGGGATCTTCATCGACGGTCAGGGACTGCTGTGTCGGCCGCAGGAGGGACTCAGACCGGTCCACCATCGGCTGCTGTGTCCGACGGAGGGATCTTCAGCACGGATTCAGGGACTGCCCGCAGACGAGGCAGACAGGCTGCTGTGTCAGCCGGAGGAGGGACCTCCAGACGGTCAGGGACTGCTGTGTCAGCCGGAGGAACCTTCAGACGGCCAGGGACTGCTGTGTCGGCCGGAGGAGGGACCTCCAGACGGCCAGGGACTGCCCGCAGACGAGGCAGACAGGCTGTCGTGTCGGCCGGAGGAAGCCGGGGCAGGGTGGCTGACCAGACCAGGCTCCGTACACCAATAAACGCTGCACAGTCCCTGACCCGCCTCCGAGCCCGCTGACACGACCGGCCTCGCCGCTCTGACCGGTTATCAATCAGCCCCCACATGATGGGTGTGATATATGCATTGCACTGTACAGTGCCGGCAGTGGCGGGGGCGGGGGCGGGGGCGGCGGGCAGGTTTGGGGCAGAGGGCCGAGTCGCGCCCGAGCCGGTCCGGCCCACGGAGCTGCAGAACCAGTCCTCCTCTGTATCACGGCCGGCACCTCTATCACAGGCCGGCCGCCACCGTTCTCTACACCTAGCCTACGTGTATCACGTAATAATAAGTGGGCCGGCACCTACTATGCGATTTAGAGCCGGCCGGCCACCGTCCTAACCTAGGTCGCTATCATCGTGATACGCGGCACCTCTCTAACCTAGCCTATGGTAATTGGGAGGTATAGCCGGCGCACCTCTCTAACCTCCTAGCTCTGTGATTGCACGCTCGGCCGGCCTCTGGGCCCGGGCGCGGCACCTCTCTAACCACTAGCCTCTGTAGGTCACGTATAATGGCCGGCACCGTCTCTACTAGCATCTGTATCAACGGTATACCCGGCCGGCACCTATCTCAACCTAGTCCTCTGTCACGGTCACTAAGCGCCGGCACGGCGCTCTCTAACCTCTAGCCCTCTGTATCACGGTAAAGGCCGGCACCTTCTATCATAGGCCGGCCGGCAGCCGACTGGTCTCGAGCTGATTCGCTGCACCGGACGGTTTCCGGGCGTAGTTGTCGAGGGGACAGGCGTTCGGCCGACGGCTAATTGTACCGGGCGGGACTACCACCGATACTGATTACATCTCTAACGTAGGGCGCTCTTGTATCATTGGTATAAAGGGCCGGCACCTCTTACATCACAGGACCGGCCGGCACCTCTCTAACCTAGCCTCTGTATATCACGGTATAGGCCGGCACCTCTTCTAAACCTCAGCCATCTGTGTATCCAACGGCTAACAGGCCGGCCACCTCTATCATAGGCGGCCGGCACCCTCTAACCTGCCTCTGCTATCACGGTATAGGCCGGCACCTCTCTAACCTACCTCTGGTATCACTGAGTATAGGCCGGCACCTCTCTAACCTATGCTAACTGTCATCACGCGTTATAGGCCGGGCACCTCTCTCTTAACTCTAGACCTCTGTAATCACGGCTTATTTAGGCCGGCACCCCTCTCTAACCTAGCCTCTGTATCACGGTATAGGCCGGCACCTCTATCATAGGCCGGCCGGCACCTCTCTAACCTAGGGTGGTGCCGACAGCGCCATAGACGGTGCGGCAGCTGGGGTGGCGCTGTCAGGAGGCCGGCCCAGCGCCGCTGCAGGTGACATGTGTCTCAGAGCAGTATGAATTGATCGCCCCCAATAGTCCCCGCAGCCGCACCCGTCTGACCTGTATTACAGGCGAGACTCGGAAATGAAGCTCGATATCCACTGTACACTGAAAGTAACTATATTCACTGCGGTGGTGGCGCTACCCGTCCCAACCAAGGAAGGACAGTTAATTTTGCGAGTCACAGTCGCAGCAGACCCGGGGACCGCGAAATGCGAGGGGAGCGAGCTGTCAGAGGATCCCAGGAAGTAGGAACCGCATGCCCCGATACTGTGCCAGAACACACTTATTAGGTGCGTGTGCGTGTGCGTGTGCGTGCGTGCGTGCGTGCGTGCGCGTGCGTGTGCGTGTGCGCGTGCGCGTGTGCGTGCGCGTGTGTGTGGCAGTTCCCACGCGACGGTCGCGAATGAGTGGTCTGGTCTCATCAAATGCATAACGCGAGGTATTACAATAAACCTCAGGTGATTATCATACATCTTTTTGATTGTATATTTTTAGGAACTTCGGATAAAGCGCACATCGGTTATTAAGCCCAGAAATGTTCGGTCCCAAGGTGGGCTTAATAAGCGGCGTCTACTGTACCTACCTACCTTCCTTCAGTAATCAGTGGGAAAGAAGAGATAGTTGCCGCGTAAGTTGTCCGCGGTGTGTGTAAACCGACTAGCGTCCATTATCAGGACCGGGGCAGTAGCCGCACATACCGCAACTGCAGCCCTCGTGACGTCAGTGGGAGGAAAGTCGGTATGTGCAGCTAGTAGTTAGGTTGGCAAATGGCGCTACCCGGTAAGTTTTACCCTGTTGACGCGAGCGGCGACAAACGGAAGGAACGTGAGGCGGCGGCGAGCGAGCAGGCGAGGAGCAAGCGAGCAAGCGAGCGGACGAGCGGACGAGCGGACGAGCGGACGAGCAGGCCTTCCCGCTGCGGCGCTCCTATGGTGTGAACTGGAAGGGGGCAGGGAAGCGCCCGCTCTGCTTGGTAGGTTGGCGGCACTGACGCAATAATAATGCTTGGTAGGTTAGCGGGCGTTGGAAACGATATGGAGGGCATTGTTTAGGATAAAATTGGGGATATCACTAGCGGATCAAGGGAAGACAGGGGCTAAAGCTTCCCCATTCCAGGCCGGACAGGGGCGGCAATACAAATTAGCCCCCCCCCCCAACAAAAAAAAAATCGCTGAAGCTAGTGATGAAAAAGTGGTTGCGAAAAATAACGCTTTAACGGAAAACAATATATTGGTGGCCTTGTCCGTGTTCCCTCTGTTTGCTCGTTTGAGTTTTCTCTATTTGGTATCAATTTGGTAGCAAAAGGAACTAGGAAGAAGGGAAAGTGGTGCGTCTGACGCTATTTTGATCAGGAGCGATTCGCAACCAACGTAGCTTTTGCACGATGGCGATCACTGGCGGATCCAGGGGCGGCAGGAGCAAGAGCTATTCCACGCTTGACAGGGGCGGCTATATAAATAAGCGCCCCCCCCAAAAAAAAAACACACACACACACAACACTGAAACAGATAATGAAAAATAGATACCAACTGCGAAAAATAACTTCTTGCGGAAAAATACATTGCTAGTTTTTGCCTCGTTCGTGTTTCCTGTATAAAGTAGCAATTTTGTATGCAAGTGCAAGTGTAAGGCACATAGCCAAGACTTATCAGGGGAGGGGGGCACGTAGGGGTATAATAAAATTTTGCTCCTCAGCCATATGTTATTGTCCGGGGGAGTAGGATTGTGTCGTCAGATAATTTAATTTTATCTAGTGTACCTACATTCATTTGCGCAGGGGGAGGGGCATGGCCACATGCCCCCCCCCCCTGGATACGTCCTTACAGTAGAGAGTAGAGAGTAAGTAGAGAGTAAGGAAAGTGGCGCGTCGGGCGCTATTTTTATCTGGAGCGATTCACAACCAACCTAGCTTTTGCGCGGTGGCGATACGTTAGAGCAGCGGGCGTTGTGGTGGGGCGGGGAAGAGGGGGGAGGGGTGACACGGCTCTTAACCGGTCACCCTCATCCGTGCCTAGCATTGGCAGTTAGCTCCGAGCACCCACGTCAACACAAGCCCACAAGTTCTCACCGCGCAGCTAAAATAGTTTGACAACTTCGATAACCGATGTCTAGAGCAGGTAGGTAGTGACATCTGGCAGCGGGTTTCGCAAGCTCGGCTAGGCCGTTTAGGGCTGAGGCAGGCCCCAGACGGTAGGTGGCTTGAGTGCGGCACGCAGGGCAGCCCAGCAAGCCTACAAGGCCCCTCCACTGGCGGCTGGCGTACCATTGACCTGAAGACGCCCAGCTGCCTGTACTGACCTGAAGACGCCCAGCTGCCTGTACTGACCTGAAGACGCCCCGCTGCCTGTAACTAACCTGAAGATCGCCCGCTGATTTCTGTAAACTGACCTGAACGACGCTGCACAGCTTGCTGTACTGACCTGAAGACGCTCAGCTGTCCACCTGGTAACTGACCTGAAAGAACGCCAGTGCCTGTTACTGACCTGAAGACGCCCAGACTGCCTGTACTGAACCTGAAGACGCAACAGCTGTCTGTCTGCCTGAAGACGCCCAGCTGCCCTGTACTGACCTAGAAGACGCCCAGCTGCCTGTACTGACCTGAAGGCGCCCAGCTAGCCCTGTGCTGAACTGAAGGCGCCCAGCTGCCTGTACTATGACCTGAGACGCCAGCTCCTGTGCATGACACTGAAGAGACCAGCTGCCTGTCCTACCTGAGACGCCAGCTGCCCAGACTACTGAACCTGGAAGACGGCCTAGCTGACTGGTAAGAAAACTGAAAGACGAGCCCAGCTGCCTGTACTAGACGGATAAAAGACGCCCAGCATGCCCTTACTAGGACTGAAGGACGCCCCAGACTGCCCTGCACTGACCTTGAAGAAAGACGGCCAGACTTGCCTGTACTGACCTGAAGGTGTCCACCAGCCCTGTACTGGACCTGGAAGAGCAGCCCAGCTGCCTGACTGACTGAATGCGCCCAGCGCCTGTAACTGACCTGAAGGACGCCCAGCAACTGCTGTACGACTCTGAAGACGCCCAGCTGCCTGTACTGACCTAAGAGGCCCCACTAGCCTGTACTGACCTGAAAGACGCCCCAGCTGCCTGGTATTAGACCTGAGGACGCCCAGCTTGCCTGAGTACTGACCCTGAAGACGCCCCAGCTGCCTGCACTGAACCTAGAAGTGTCCAGCATGTCTCAGCAACGGTCACCGGACTGAGCACGGCGCGTCGGTACAGCCGTCGGATGGCGCCCGGCCGGGTACCCGGGATGAAGAGGTCCCGGTCCAGCGGCGCGTCATCGCTGCTGAAGTGCCGCGTCCGGTGGCTGAACGTGGACAGGTCACTCTCGGCTGAAACACAACACAGGTCAGGTCACTTGCGGCTGAAACAAAGCATAGGTCAGGTCACTCTCGGCTGAAACACAACACAGGTCAGGTCACTTGCGGCTGAAACACAAAGGCATACCTATTCATAGTTGAGAAATACGCTTATGTTAATTGTTACCCCTCGCCAGTGCAGCGTCTGATCACTGCGTGACCGAGCTGGGTCGGGGGGACACGACCCCCCTGCGACCCCTCACCTCTAAGTGAGCTAGAGCTTCGATATACAAACGAACGTGTTGCTTCTGACGAGGCCGAGTGGAAACCATTGACGCCTAGTTTAAGGTCTTGGGTCATTAGGTGACCTCTGAGGTCATGTCAATGACCCAAATGTCATAAAATCGTAAATGTGTAGACAATAGAAATCGAATACTTATCGAGCTAAAATCGTGAATGGACATCTAAATATGCTTATTGCTTAATGTGTGCCAAATTTGAAATCAGCATCACAAAATGTCCTTGAAACTGCCAAATTCCAAAAAGGTCATGTCAGACTCAGGTCATCTGAGGTCAGTGACCTCGGTTGACCTCTGGAAGCACATGACCCCAGTGGAACATATGATGATGTACAATTATCACAGATTGTAAATCAGCGTCACAAAATGTCCTGGAAACTGACAGAAGCAAAAGCAAGTAATCGAAGGTCATCGGAGGTCAGTTACTTCCGTTTACCTCTGAAAAGGTCAATCGACGTCCCAATCTCAGAAGAAACCACAACTGTCACCTTTTTTAATATAGGTACATATATTGTGATTTCATTCAAAGTTCTGCCGTTCATATTTTCACAAAACAAGCTTCCGTGTCATTAGTTTCTGTAGTTTTTAAGCCATATTTAAAAATAGCAGGATGATGACATCGAAACTCGAAAGCAAAGGAATGTGTTCCACGAACGCATGAGTTTGGACAAGTAAGATCTGCCCGGGGAAGTCATACTTTGTTTCGTAGACAAAGGGAGGAGAAAACAGATGGCACGCGTCCAGCGTGTCATCGAGGTCAAATCCTGTAAGTGCCTTTAGTGCCAGCGGCACTGGGACGCCGCCGCCGCACGCGGCGATTATGGCTCATCACGTCACGCATCGCCATCGCCGTGACCCTGCTGCCCCCGAGACAGTGACAATGGCCGTCTGGGAACAATACCGAGCGTCACGGCAGCACGACCTTCGGGCGAGGACACGGCACGGCGCATCAGTCGCCTCGGCTGAACCTCAACAGACGTGGTTTACCACCGGACCAAACAGAGGCCGGCTCATGACCGCTCATCCCGGTATGCAGAGCCGGCGTCTAAACGATAACACCGCGATAAACTCTGCACAAGGTCGCGTGGCTCCAGTGCAGGAGTCGTCGCAGTGGCCTAATAACCCCAATGACCGACTGAGTGAGTACCGAGCAGTTCTTGCCACTTCACTAAGCAGGCACTTCTTCAACCCGGTTGGTAAAAGGCGTCTGTCGCGTCTGACCAGAAAAAGTTACCCCTCCAACCCTCCGACCCAGATTTGACGCTCTTTGAACGGCGTGGCCAAAATATGTCGCACTGGAACCTCATTAGCAGAGCATACATCCCGTCTCTGCGGGCGGTGTGACCTTGGATGACCCAGGAGCGGCTGACTGCTTTGTTTGCCGGCCGGGTTTTAGGGCTCACCCCGACTTCCAAGGCGGCCGCTGGGTAAATAGTGAGCCTCGAGAGAGAGAAAGAGGAATGCAGTCGGCCCGCACAGGGAAAGCGCGGCGCTACTCCCGAGCCAACGACAAATCACGTCTTTTGTGCGGTTCAGTGCACCTTTAGCGGCACCTGGCGGGGAGCCGGACGGGTTGGCAAGGTACGGCGGTGGCAGCTCTCACCCCGACTCTGCCTCCTCCCTGTCTCTCCCTCTCCCCCTCTCTCCTCCAAATCGTCCGTGGACACCGGTCCAGGCCAGGTGAACCGTCCCTGAGCGCCGCCCGTCTCAGCGAACCCGACCCAAGACGGCACAATGAGTCGGGGGGAGCTGAAGACGGACCAACCGTCCATCTCGGCCGACATCTCTCGGACAATTTACGGTCTCCCGCACGGTCTCCGCCAGGTCCGGCCGACACTGACGGCGTTCTGGAAGGCGAGGGCCGGCTCAGACCGTCTGTCGACTGTACCTCTGACGGGGAATAATGGGGAGAAAGACGGCCGATGGGGAGAAGACAGGCGAGCTGTGGACGGCACCCCAGGAGAAGACAGGCGAGCTGTGGACGGCACCCCAGGAGAAGACAGGCGAGCTGTGGACGGCATCCCAGCCCAGACACTCAGCTCGAGGTTCTCTCAGCTAGGGGTGTTAAATTCAGACAGACACACCACAGGTACAGGCGAGATTCAGACGGTACCCTGGACCAGGTAAAGTAATTATTGATTCGAGATTCGCACCTTGCGTGGTCACCCGAATGTATAAATATTCGGTACAACGTGAAACGAAAAGTGGGGAAGGACAGTGCCAGGATGATTTGTGTTTGAGGTCAGATACGTTGCCACGAACATGAAGACCTTCAGAACACTATATCATATATTTGCATATAATTGCAAACGCCCTTGTGTGTGAATAGCAGCAGAATTGAATAAATTCAAATCTGTCGCAATCAGGACACATAGCGGCGTTTGCAATGACTCACTTTACGATAGGCATCAGTGAAATCTGATGCATTTTACAGCTCGGTGATAAAACCCTGCTTGGCCGACAAATATGGGCGGAATCTCCGTCCCCGTGACAGTGTTCCGTCAGATCACAATGTATTCACTATTGTGGTCACCGCAGAGGTGCGGATATTACAATGGCATCTGCATACACGGCGCCGCACAATGATATCTGCATACGGCCAGCGTGAGATACGTCTGGTAAGTATGCCGTAATGTCTGCACTTACATCCTGCAGCCAGTCGACAGCAGGGAACGTCGTACAAGCTGTCTACACTGTCCGGCGAAGAGCCGGGCTTACTGAGGCAGCGAGCTGGGGTAGTCCCAGTACGAACAGGGCGCCTTCTCACTACGAACAGCCAAACCAGTACCCAGAATGAACCCAGTACGAATAGGCCAACACAGGAACAGCTCGTGACAGAAGGGACAGCTTTTTCACACACAGCAGGAGGGTTCGCTATAACGGAGACAACAGACAGGCCCCTATAGCAGTACAGGCTGCAGCCTAACGCTTTCAGCCATGTGACAATACGTTTGCCGCCTCTGATCTGCATTTCACATTGTCTCACTTCAAAGCTGCCACGGCGGGAAATCGACCGGAACCGAGCAGGCAGATGTTCTTCATCGGCGGCATGGAGCCGTGTCCCTCACCCGTGACAGAAGCCACTCTGGTAATTGACAAAAACTGCGTCTGGGCATTAACCAGGCTTTCCCGGCGGCGACGGTCGACGACAACAAGTCGTACGTCACAGGCATCGGCAGCCCGTCTCCATTTAGCGCACACAAATCACCTCTGCAGCCCATTCCACAGCGTGTCACAGTGACGCAGTTTCCGTGTCCGGGTCCTCGTCATCTCTCAGCGCTGCTGCAGCGCTCATCCCACAGAGCCGCACCGGATCACACGCTGCCACCGGGTCACACAGCACAGCGCAGGGCCGTGCAGGGCCGCACGGGTCACACCGAGGCCACACCGGGACGCACGGGGCCGCACAGAGCCACAGGGCCGCACCGTACTGCGCGAGCTGCACGGGACTGAGACAGACATCTGTGGAGCCACCGCTGTGCTTTCATCCGACCAGATCCGTGCCGCGCGAATTCGTACGGAGTCCGTCTGCGTTGTGCAATTCTCTCTGAGCACACCGACCTGCACAGTGCACACGGCGCTTGGAACACAGTGCAGGTACTCAGCGTCGTGCCGGTAGCAGCGGCACGAGCGACGGACGCTCCTGTCGATCGCAGCCGGCACTGCAGAGCGCGGGTCAACGGCCACGGCGGGCGGCCCGACGCTCTCCGACCAGCGGCAGACCTGCATACTGTATCGGCCCGCAGCGATCTCAAACTAACCCGGAGCCGCGGCCGACCGCAGCGGCTCGACGTGACCAGACTGTTTCACCAGTTACAGCGCCGCGCCACCAGTTACAAGAGCCGCGCCACCAGTTACAGAGCTGCACCACCAGTTACAGAGCCGCGCCACCAGTTACAGAGCCGCGCCACCAGTTAGAGCCGCGCCACCAGTTACAGGGCCGCGCCACCAGCTACAGAGCCGCGCCACCAGTTACAGAGCCGCGCCACCAGTTACAGAGCCGCGCCACCAGTTACAGAGCCGCACCACCAGTTACAGAGCCGCGCCACCAGTCGGTGTCCCCACAGGTCACACAGGGACATGGTCACTGCCTGTGGGGCTCAGGTGTCCCGGGTACCCTGGGGACTGAAGGCTTATCGCATTGTGTCAGACAGACGGAGCAACAGTTGACATTGAGTAGATTTATTCAAGAATAGCTGAACGGAACGGGTAAAATAATGTTATTTCTATTTCAATATTGACTAACAAACTCGCCGAGGACACAGCTGTCCGCCAAAAAGTTGACATGGCAAACAGCCCAATGTCAGCCCGGATCGATCACATTTTTGTAACATCGCTGTCAGAGCTTCTGGCACTGTCGGTCATTACCGACACGACGTCACGCCGAGGACACAGCTGTCCACCAAGAAGTTGACACGCCATGTGGCAGCCTGCCCAATGTCAGCCCGCATCGATCACATATTTGTAACATCCCTGTCAGAGTTGCCGGTCATTGCCGACACGTCATGCCAGATATGTTCATTTCTAATCCAACGCCAATTGTCGATAATTTCCGACCAACAAACTCCGGCGGCGGAACGACCGTGGCTGATATCCGCTCCCAGGCTCGATTGTTCGTCCCGGCCTTTCACACTGCAAGCCGGGCCGGGCACAAAACTGGTGGGCGAACGATCGATAAATAACCGGCAGCGCACTCCCCCCCCGCGACAGCTGCCGGGGCCGGCCGCGTTCCGCCCGCCCGCTGCGTGTCCCCGCTCTGTTCGACCGACGCCAGTGCAGGTTCACCCTTCAAGCTCCCGCGGTACCGCCGGACCTCAGAACCTCCCCGGTACAACAATGATAAGCCTATCCAATGGACAAGGATGCCCAATGAACAAGCGAGCCAATAACAAGCGATGCCCAATGAACAACCCAATGCCCAATGAACAGCGAGTGGAGATATTGTCCGGGGTACGGCTGCAGTGGCTGCGCTTCTGATACCTGGCCCACAGTCTTAATCTGCTGCTGATGTGACCGGCAGTCCTCCTCCTGAGAAGATTGTTTGACGTAGGTCCAAACCATGCATTACACCATTCGATTTGCATTTTTGTGCTGCGGCCAATATCGCAAAAAATCGCCCGTCCCGCGATCATCTTCCACCTGCGCACGGCAGAAGGCAGAACACGGTACAGACGGCCTGCAACACTATGGTCGGTGACAGGGGCGGCGCCGCCTAAGAGACCATTCAGACTAGTCGCACCACTTTTTGGACGTCCTAATGCGCCGCCACCGTCTAGGTACCGCCCTCGACGAGGCGGCGTCCCATACCCAGGTGCCGCCACTGACCGGACCCCCACTGTGCCGTCCCTCAAAAGATGCCGCCCCTTTCGCCAGGTGCTGCCCCCTCAGAAAGATGCCGCTCCCTCAGAAAGATGCCGCCCTTTAGCCAGTGTGTTGCCTCTAAAAACATATGCCGCCCTCAACCGGTGCCACCCCTCAGCAGGTGCCGCCTCTCAGAAGATGCTGCCCCTTCAGAAAGGTGCCGCCCCTTCATCCGGGTGCCGCCCCTATGCTAGGTGCCGCCCCTATGCTAGGTGCTGCCCTCATGCTAGGTGCCCCCCCCCCCCGAGCAAAAAGTCGCACCAATTTGTTTGGCGTGTCGACGCCCCTGGTCGGCGAGCATCAGGTGTCCTGGACATCAAATGTCCATGTCAGATGCACTGGACATCGACTGTCGAGAGCAGCCAGAACACGCTGTGAACATTTGCCCATCTGAACGGGGACTTACAGCAGGTACAGCGGCGACGTGTCAAGAACGAGGCTAGGGAAGGATTGAATCTCAGAAATACACATTACTTGCATAATGACATGGTTAATGTAAGCGAAATATCACAGGAGAGTGGCTAATCCCGTTCCCAGGCTGCCACTGTTTACTGATCGGGGGACGGGGGCAGATGACCAAAAAACAGCTCCAGTGACATCTATGTCGTCACAAGACTGACATGATAGGCAGAGTTGAGGGAATGCGATATGGACGGAGAACACAGAACAGAATCACCGCCTGTACATCTCCAATGTGTATCGGCTCGGCTTCGACTTGACCTGATCTGATACCAAGCGGCACAACGCCTTGGCCCCGCCACCATAAACACTCAGGGCATAAAGCGGACTGACCTGACACGAGAGAAATCCAACACCAACAGAGCATTAGCGTCAGCACTGTGTGATGGAGATGTCTGTTTTTTCGATGCCCGGTACATTTGTAACAATTACTGGACACAGCCCAAAACTCTGTGCACGCAGCTGACCAGCCAGAAACTGACAGACAATCGAAGGCCCGCGGACAGACCACACTTAGTCTGCCAACATCCCGAAACCATATATTGTATTCGCATTTAACTGTTGACAGTTTGGGCACTTTCCGATTACAAAGCAATGGGCGATTATGAACGCCGTGCCTATCATGTCAGAGGAAATGTTAGGTCAGCCAAACGAAAAACCACACGCGCACACACATCGACGAGAAACACAGTAGCACTAAGCCAAAATGTTACCAGGCACTGTCTGTTCACCAAGGAATAAATACCAATATACGCTGCATAATGGCACATGATTACCGAAAACAGCGTAAGTATAGTGTCCGACGTCCGTGGACACAGTTATAATAGCGCAACACACAAACGACTGGCGCGGCCGATCCGAGACATAATTATATGGAGGATATCATGAATAGCCTTAACTTGCTTACAGCCGCCAGTTAGGCAAGACCTAATGGTAGCTTCGCTTTATTCAGCCTTTTGAGAGAGAAAACAAACTAAGCGGTTATTGACTTGCGGATGATATCACTCATCTACCTGTCAACCCATCCACGCTGCATTCAGTCAGCCAATGCCTGCACGCCATTATATCACGGCATAACTGATGCCGCCCTGTATATATCGGGGCTGGTACAGGCAGCACCAGGCTGTGCCATCTGCAGACTGCAGCACACAACGATAGATGTCCGAACAATAGGTGATCAGTGATGCGATACAGCACAAATAGGATCGGGAAACGTACTGGGAGCACCTGACCCGACGCCAGTCCCCGATCACATCACCACTACGCTGCCTCCCGGGCGATGCTGATGTCAGTCACTACTGCCCACCCCCCACCCCGGATGTTTGAGTCAGGTCAGTCGCGCCTCCTCGAGGGGATGCTGAGGTCAGGTCATCGCTGCCTCTAGAGATGCCTGAGGTCAGGTCATCGCTGCCTCCTGGAGGGATGTGAGGCAAGGTCACCGACTACTCCGGGATGGCTGAGGTCAGAGTCACCACTGCCTCCCGGAGGATGCTGAATCGAGTACCGAGCCTCCCGAGGGATGCTGAGGTCAGGTCAAATCGCTGCCTCCTGCGAGGGATGCTGACGGTCAGGTAATCGCGCCTCCTCGAGGATGCTGATCAGTATCGCTGCATCCTCGAGGGATGCTGAGGTCAGGTCATCGCTGCCTCCTCGAGGGATGCTGAGATCAGGTCATTGCTGCCTCCTGGGGGATGCTGAGATCAGGTCACCGCTGCCTCCCGGGGGATGCTGAGGTCAGGTCACCACTGCCTCCCCGGGAGATGCTGACTGATGAGGTCAGGTCAGCCGGTACATCTGATAGCGCTGCAGACAGTACGTGCCCGTGCCATGACCACCCTCTGGCAAACAACACAACCAGAGCGGACCGTAGTTTTATAACGGGTCTCATTTATCCGCAACAAAAGTGCTTCTCAGGGATATTTAATTAGCAATCTCCAACGGTGAATTGCTGAGACACGCTTTGACTGATTCCATCGAGTCCTCACGCACATAAAACAGACATAAATTTGAATTGTCGAACAACGCTATTCTTGGAAAATATGCGAAGGCGTCATCAGCCGTTTAATTAGTGACAGTTCCCGCCATTAATTGCTTCATACATCAGGATTCAGGAAATAGCACCACATCTCGTTGAGATGGTCTAATTTGCATGATACGCCATTGCAGCGCTTCTTCAGATGGTATGTAAGCTATGGTTGATGTGTTGTGTCTAGGGTCATGTGTCATATGTTTCATGTCAGTCTCCAGCTGTTTTGCACATTAAATCGCAGCTGGATCATTGGATTTTCCCGCAGATGATCTGCATGCTTCGCCATTCCCATGATAACCAATGTTCCATTTCACAAGCGACTGCACATTTCACATTCCAATGCGGAGAGTGATACAAATGTCCTCATAACATTGTACACATGTACTGTACTGTGTACAACAGATAGCAATCACATTTCACTCAGCCGGAGCGCCGCACACGTCACCTGACCGCATTCCGTTCCGCCCCGCCATTCATCAGCATCTGTAACTCAGGTCGCTCTCAAGGTGCGTAAACAACAATCCCAGGGAGCGATCTGACATTCCCGTGTACTGCACTCAGTCCCGACTGACCCGCCCTGCGGTCACGGCGTCCCGACACAGCCTCATGAGCCCCGCGGCAGAGGACGGCACGGCAGAGGACGGCGCGGCAGAGGACGGCGCGGCAGAGGACAGAGGACGGCACGGCAGAGGACGGCACGGCAGAGGACGGCACGGCAGAGGACGGCACGGCAGAGGACGGCACGGCAGACGAGCGGCAGGGCGGACGGAGGGCGGACGGAGGGCGGCCAGAGGGCGGGCGGCAGGCGCGGCGGCGGTACAGGTGGGGGTAAGACGAGGCCGGCCGGCCGGCGGACCCGCCCCACATTCCATCCGGCACACGGCGGCACCGGAGATGGACCGGCTCGATAACCGGCCGCCGTGCACGCCACACGGCGAGGCCACGCCGCTGGCCGGCCAGACCCACTGACCCACCACCGCGCCGGCCAGGCCAGCGCCGCGCCTCGACACGGCACGGCGGACTGGCGGGACGCAGCGCCGGCCGCCGCGGAGGGAGCGTCGGCAGCCGCGGGGGGAGCGTCGGCAGCCGCGGGGGGAGCGCCTGCGGACTGCGGCATACCTACTGCAGTGTGGTGCAATCAGCATCACCTGCTGACCCGGACCTTATTAGGAACAGGACCCTGAGCCGGACAGGCCGGACACACCGCAGCGGCAGATCAAAAAAGAAACCCCGCAGCGACTCATTAGTCCATATATGGCCGCTGCCACCACTGCATGGCGGTCAGAGACTGGAGATTGGAGAGTCCACACCGGTGCTGCCCCGGTGGACGGCCTGGTCCGGTCACTGACGCTGCCATGAACAATGTGAATGACAGCTCTGGATAGTCCGGAAGGAAGCAGAGACTTGGATCAGGATTCAGGACAGTGGCACAGGATGTGAATCTGAGGGAACTATTGCTGCCCAGTCAGCAGGAAGGTAGTTACAATCCTGTCGAGACGAGGTCCTGACAGGGCCTGCGATGGCCTGCGAGGCGGTACCTGCTGTTCTGACGGGAAATAATAAAACTGCTCCTCAGTCCTCTGACTTTCTTCTGTAGTAAGCTCAGCCTCATTGGTAGCGTATTAATCCGACCCCGGTCCTGGCGAGGTCCGGAGCCGGTCCAATCTGGTGCGGCATCCAGGCCGGGACGGTCAGGTCTTCGCCCAAAGCCGTTGGGACGGCCCGGTCCCTCCGGTAGCAGAGGGAGTGGGGCGGGGGCGGCGGTCTCCTCCGGTAGGTATACGGTCAGCGGAACGTGACTCCACAGCCACCCTCCTCTCCCCCCCCCCCCGAGGCCGCTTCCTCTCCTCTCACCGCCGGCCGAGACTATATCCTGAGGCCGGGCCGCTCCTCTCTACACCACCAGCCGAGGACCGCCGTCTGAGGTCGCGTGAGGCCGCGCCTCCGGTACAGTGCTGACTGCTGAATGCTGACAATGTCAGCTGGTGACAGTAGGCGGTGCAGACAGCGAGTCATGAGGGCGGCGGGTTTCACTGGCGCGGCGCGGCCGAGGAAGCGGGGATGCCTGCTGAGTGCAGAGACATGCCGAGAAGTCTCCTCACCGCTCAGATTCCCGTGAGATGCGCTGAGAGGTCCAACCCGGCGGGCCAGTTAGGTACGGAGGCTATATCGGCCATGGTGGCTTATCCTAGCCAAGTCGCGTTATCCCCAGAGGTGTCTATATGTCGGGGTGTTGGTCGGTGTGGTCGGCTTGTGTTTGCGGGGGTGTCGCTGTGTCTGTCTGAACGGCACAGCGGACGCCATGTGTCGGTGCACTGTTAAGTCGGTGTGTGTCGGTGTGGTCGGTGATTGTCGGTGTGTGGGTGTGTGGGTGTGGGGTGGGCGGTGTGTACGGGACTGTGCGGGTGTCGGTTGTTCGGCGTGGGTGCGGGAATCTGTGCGGGTGTGTCGGTGTCGGTGTGTCCGGGAGTGTGGGGTGCGGTGCGCGGGTGCGCGGTGTGTGCGGGTGTGCTGGTGTGCGTCGGTGTGCGGGTTGTGTCGGGTGTGTCGGTGATGTCGGTGTGGTTCGGTTGTGTCGGTGTGTCGGTCATCTGTGTCGGTGTGGTCCGATGTGTCGGTGTGGTCGATGTGTCGGTGTGTCGATGTGTCGGTGTGTCGGTGTGTCGGTGTGTCGGTGTGTCGGTGTGTCGGTGTTTCGGTGTGTCGGTGTACCAGGATGAAACTGAGGTGCTGTGCGCACTGCTCGGGTGCAGCAGCTCGGCTGACGGACATCGTCAGACACGACAGCAGCGCAGCTTTTTGTGGCCTCCAACACAGCGGCAGGTGTTGCCGCCATTTCAACACAAAAACTGAATCCGGCGAGCGGACGCGGACGCCGGCGAGCGGACGCGGACGCCGGCGGACGGACGGACGGACGAGAGGTCGGCGTAGCGCGCTGAGCGCCCGCACAGGAGAGGGAGCCGAGTGAGTGGCCTTGCCGCCATGAAGACGGTGCCTACCTGGACCACACAACCGCGTACAACCGTCTCAGCCCGGCCGGCTGGTCGGCAACCCAGGCATTCCTGGTGCCCAGCGCCCCGGCACTAAGCCCCAATTCTGCAGCGGTCGCGGGCCGGCCGGCACCGCACCGCGACAAAAAAAACCAGATGGTGGGATAGCGCCGGCCTGCGTCTCCGGGCTGATTACGGCAGTATGTGGCGGCCAGGGCCCGTCTCCAGCGTCCCACTGACGGTAACCCAGCCCCGGCACCGTCTGAACCCACGTCCCACTGACGGTAACCCAGCCCCGGCACCGTCTGAACCCACGCCGTACTGGCGATAACCCAGCTGGCGGTGTCACCAGCAGCGGGGCCGGCCGGTGCCAGTCCCGCGCTCGGCGGTCCGGTACAGTGGCCAGCGGTCATTGGTCAGTAGCCAGTGGCCAGTGGTCAGAATTCAGTTGCCAGTGGTCGGTAGTAGTGGCCAGTGGTCAGTGAGCAGTAGTCAATGGTCGGTAGTCGAGCAGTGGTTAGTGGTTAGTGGTTAGTGGTTAGTGGTTAGTGGTTAGTGGTCAGTGGTCAGTGGTCAGTGGTCAGTTGGTCCAGTGGTCAATGTCATGTGGTCAGTGGTTAGTTGTTAGTGTCAGTGCGTCAGTGGTCAGTGGTCAGTGCGTCAGTGGCTTAGTGTGGTTAGTGGTTCAGTGGTCCAGTGTGTTAGTGGTCAGTGGTCAGTGTGTCAGTTGAGTTAGTGGGTTAGTGGTAGTGGTCATGTGGTCAGTGCGTCAGTGGTCAGGGTCAGTGGTCAGTGGTCAGTGCGTCAGTTGGTCAAGTGTCAGGGTTCAGTGAGTCAGTGTTAGTGTGTTAGTGGTCAGTGGTCAGTGGTCAGTGGTTAGTGGTCAGTGGTCAGTGGTTAGTGTCAGTAGTCAGTGGTCAGTTTGGTCCCAGTGGTTAGTGGTTAGTGGTCAGTGTTATGGGTTAGTGGTTAGTTGGTAAGTGGTTAGTGGTAGTGGTTAGTGGTTAGTGGTTAGTGGTTAGTGGTTAGTGTCAGTGCGTCAGTGGTCAGTGGTCAGTGGTCAGTGGTCAGTGGTCAGTGGTCAGTGGTCAGTGGCCAGTGGCCAGTGGCCAGTGGCCAGTGGCCAGTAGTCAGTCGTCAGCGGTGAGTAGTAAGTAGTCAGTGGTCGGATGTCAGTGGGCAGTAGTCATTGGTCAGTACAGTAACTCGGTGGTCAGTGAGGAGTAGTCAATGTAGTCAGTGGCCGAGTTCCCGGGCGTCGGTCACCTTCTGTGAAGGCACATGTTGACTGCGGATACATTTTGATGGCAAACATGACTTGATGATGTCAACATGGTTTGATGATGCCAACATGATTTGATGATGTAAGCACGATTTGATTATGTAAACATGACGTGATGGAGTCTTTTAATAAATGTATTGCACCGGGCGCCTTTCACTGCAGTGTGCGGGATGTAATAAATCAAAACCATTCGATGGCGCACTGAGTTATGACTTGACAAATGATAAACGGTCACTGATCACGCCAGCTGTCCTCAGGACATGGCGAGGCAGCCTGAGCATGATCAATGACTTCACTATTGATCATCCATATAGTGGTATTAGGAGGTAAGACGGCCACGGCTTCCTTACCGGAGTGCTCTACCAGGCACAGTGAGAAGAAATTCGAAATATATATCTCCTAACATCAACGGTAAGATAATCTGAAACAGACGGTCCAGGAAACAAACTGCAGCGCTCGATACCGAAGCTGTGCGTTAGACTGCTGACAGACGTACAGTCGTACAGACGGTGTACGGAAACTGGCGGCAGCTGCTGTGCTCTGGACAGCTGCCGAGTTCTGATGTCGGCGCCGTCCGGCCCGCAGCAGACCACACACAGCCACCGGAGCGTGTCAGTCACCTGGCTGGCAGTTCAGAGAGTCTCGGGGGCGGGAGAACAGGGGTCAGTTCAGCGCACCAGAACGCAGCAGACCACACACAGCCACCGGAGCGGTGTCAGTCACCTGGCTGGGCAGTTCAGGAGAGTCTTCGGGGGCGGGGAGGACAGGGTCATTCAGTTGCACAGACGGCAGCAGACCACACCACAGCCACCGAGAGCGTGTCAGTCACCTGGCTGGCAGTTCAGAGAGTCTCGAGGGCGGGGAGGACAGGGTCAGTTCAGCGCACCAGACGCAGGCAGACCACACACAGCCACCGGAGCGTGGCCAGTCACTGGCTGCAGTTCAGGAGAGTCTCGGGCGGGGAGGAACAGGGTCAGTTCAGTGCACCAGACGGCCAGCAAGACCACACACAGCCACCGGAGACGTGCCCAGTCACCTGGCTGGCAGCCAGTTCAGAGAGTCTCGGGGCGGGGAGGACAGGATCAGTTCAGTGCACCAGACGCGCAAGCAGACCACACACAAGCCACCGGAGCGTGCCAGTACTGGCTGGCAGTTGTCAGAGGTCTCGGGGGCGGCGTGAGGACAGGATCAGTCAGTTGCACCAGACGGGCAGCCAGACCACCACACAGCCACCGGAGCGTGTCAGTCACCTGGCTGCAGTTCAGAGAAGTGTCTTCGGGCGGTAGGACAGGGTTCAGTTCAGCGCACCAGACGGCAGCAGACCACACCACAGCCACCCGGAGCGTGCCGTTTCACCTGGCTGGCAGTTCAGAGAGTCTCGGGGGCGGCGTGAGAGAGGACATGGTCAGTCAGCCGCAACCAGAGCAAGCACAACCACAACACAGCACCGGAACGTGTCACGTCACCTGGCTGGCAGTTCAGAGAGTCTCGGGGGCCGGGAGAACAGGGGGTCAGTTCAGTGCACCAGACGGCAGCAGACCACACACACCACCGGAGCGTGTCAGTCACCTGGCTGCCAGTTCAAGAGAGTCTCTGGGGGCGGGCGAGGGAGAACAGGGTCAGTTCAGTGCAACAGACGGCAGCAGACCACAACACAGCCACCGGAGCGTTGTCAGTCACCTGGCTGGCAGTTCAGAGAGTCTCGGGGGCGGGGAGGACATGGCAGTTCAGTGCACCAGACGCAGCACACCACACACAGCCCACCGGAGCGTGCGTCTCAGATCACCTGGCTGGCAGTGTCGAGTAGTCTCGGGGGCGGCGAGGACAGGGTCAGTTCAGTGCCCACCAGACGAGCAGCAGACCACACACCACCACCGGAGCGTGTCAGTCACCTGGCTGGCAGTTCAGAGAGTCTCGGGGGCGGGGAGGACAGGATCAGTTCAGTGCACCAGACGGCAGCAGACCACACACAGCCACCGGAGCGTGTCAGTCACCTGGCTGGCAGTTCAGAGAGTCTCTTGGGTTGGCAGGCGAGAACAGGGTCAGCTTCAGCGCACCCAGGACGGCAGCAGACCACACACAGCCACCGGAGCGGTGCCAGTCACCTGGCTGGCAACAGTTCAAGGAGAGGTCTCGGGGGCGGAGAGGACAGGGTCAGATTCAGCGCACCAGACGGGCAGCACACCCACACACAGCCACCGGAGCGTGTCAGTCACCTGGCTGGCAGTTCAAGAGAGTCTCAGGGGGCGGGAGGGACAGGGTCAGTTCAGCGCCACACAGACGGCAGCACACCACACAACAGCCACCGGAGCGTGTCAGTCACCCTGGATGGCAGTCAGAGAGTTCTCGGGGGCGGGGAGCGGACAGGATCAGTTTCATGGTGCACCAGACGGCCAGCCACACCACACACAGGCCACCGAGCGTTGTCCAGTCACCTTGGCTGCAGTCAGAGAGTCAGTCGGGGCGGGAGGACAGGGTCATTCAGCGCACCAGACGGCAGCAGACACACACAGCCACGGAGCGTCCAGTCACCGGCTGGCAGTTCAGAGAGTCTCGGGGGCGGGGAGGACAGGGTCAGTTCAGTGCACCGGCAGACGGTGGACGTGCCTCCGGTTCCGGTCGGTGGTTGCCACCTGTCCTGCCGTGTGCCCTCCCCCACCCCAGCACCGCCGCGCCCGGTCACTACACAGTGAAGAGAGGGCAGCAGACCTCTCACTCGCCCGCCGCACAGCTGCCAGCTTGGGCTGCAGGGAGACGGACACCGCAGCCGTCCGTCACAGGCATCCCTCCAGCCGATACCCAGTCAGGCCTCAGCAGCAGCCGTCTGACCGGTATACGGTACGGCAGAGACGCGGCAGGATCTGCCGCCGGTACGAGCCGGTACCAGACCAGTCAGTACCAGGCACCTATCCCTCCGGTAACAGCTCAGTACCAGTCTGTAACGCGACACCCAGCAGCCGGACACGAGAGACGAGAGAGGCCACCGGCCCCAGCTGACATCCCCCGCCGAGAGGGTGAGGCAGGACGGGCCGAGGCACCACGTCATGCCGTTGTTGTTTATTGTTGTTGCCGTGATTGTATCTCCTGTATCTCGGCGGGCTCCCATCACAGCATGAGGTCATGCCGTGATCGGCTGGAGGCTCAAAGGCCGGGAGATGCCATCACGATCACAGCCGCTGTCCACAGCAGCCTGTCCACCGGAGACGGCACGACAGCCAGGTATGTACGGCACTGGGCGAGGGGAGGGCAGACGTCACAACAGACACTGCCACCCCGCTCCACTGACAGCTCACTGTCAAACACGACTGTAACGGCGGACAGGACACGGGAAGGGGCGTGACGTCATGCTATGATCCAGCAAAGACAAGATCCCGCCAAGCCTGCAGCCTCACAGCACCAGAAGCGGAACAGGGAGATCGTAAAACCAGGGCAGAAGCTGACGGCCATACAGTGGGAAGCCAAACACTAGAAAGACAGCGTCAGTAACAGCACTTCCGAACTTCGATCGGTTAGGCCACAGTAAAAACGGATCATTTGTGACTTAGCACTGTACGGTGAACAGCGGAAGCATGATTGTCAGGTGCCTACTGTAAATATATAATATCGTAGCATTGCAGCCAGGGAGTGAAACGGGTGGTCGGCGGGCACAGCCAGCCCCGCCACAGCTGCCGGGAGCATGTCAGGTGTCTATTGTCAGCCTCATGACACTGCAGCAGGGGAAGCGGTAGCCGGAGAGCACAGACAGCCCCGCCGCCTGCTGCTGTGTGACGGTGATGAGTCAGACACAGAGACGGAGCGTACTGACTGCCGGTGTCCTCCGCCCTCGTCCTCCCTAACAGGTGCTGACGCGTCACCGAGGAACGCCTCTGCATGGTCGGCACCAGCCACACCTGGGACGTGTATGGCGACCGGGACCACAGCCGGGTGATGCGAACCGTTCAGAGACGTGGTCGGTACCGGCCATTTTCACTGAATATAGTAATATAATGATTCAGAAACCTCTGAACTATAAACGGACAAAGAAGTGAATGTTGATGTATTCCTAGTGCCACTTTAGAGCCAGGCAAGTGGGCGGAACAACATTATTCAGTGTTTTAACCACTACAGCTCGATGAAGGACTATATATTGGACTATTCCACAATACGCGCACGAGGCCCTTGGCCACGCTTTGCAGCCCACCGGTGTCCGGTAGGGACCAGTAATACCCGAACAAGCAGCTTACCGCTCCGATAAGACCTTCAGCTTGTATCGCTGCAGCCGATAACACATGTAGAACTGCTTATACAGCGCATCTAACAGAAGAGCCGACACAGCTCACCACAAAGAACAGCCGTACGGAGGGCCAGAGGGCAGCAATCGGAGGGCAGCTGGCAAAGAAACAATCTCCAATCAGGAATGAGGCTCAGCCGCGCCACAGATGACGCTGTCGTTATTCCTTTACATGGCAGGGTGGGATGCACATATCCATGTCCCTGGTCTGAGTATCGGGATATGACGCTGGCCGATCGCCCCTCCCTACTCAGTACTCAGTCCCGGGACGGCAGCGAGAATCACCGAGACAGACCCGCCCGGTTCCGGGGATAGGCTCCCGGATCAAATTCCCTGCCTCCGAGGAGGGGGTCCCATGGGGGGATCAAACCCCAGGCCCCTCCTCGCCCCCTCCCGGCCCTTCTGCGGTTAAATAGCTATCGGCTGAATCGGAGAGAGAAAAAAAACAAAAATCGCCGCTTGGATGGCAGGGGGTTCGGTGACACAGGGCCCAGGGGGGGGGGGGGAGTGCGCGACGGCTGCGCTTCTTCCTGCTTAAGAGGCACAACGAAACCGGCCCTTGACCTCCGTGTGACGTCCACATATGACCGGCACGTGACCCGTCTGTGTGACGTCACACCGGCGCGTGACCCGTCTGTGTGACGTCACCCTCTGCGTGGAGCGGTGTCGGACCGGGAATCTGCCGCCGGCCGAGCGGCCAAATGACGCTCATCATTCGTCCCGGCACCTCCGCCGGAGGAATGTTAATTAATGAGTAGTAACGGACACACCGATATCTCTATAATAGCACACCTGCGCCGTCCATAGCCGCTGAATGGCCGAGTAAGTGACGTAGACAGGAGAGATACGCGGCGGGAGGCAGCAGCAGAACTGAGACAGAGTGGGGAGAGAGCAGAGCAGTCAGTTGATCAGGTGCCGAGGCCAGCTGATCAGGTGACTAGACCAGTTGATCAGGTGACGCGGCCAGTTGATCAGGTGACGCGACCAGTTGATCAGGTGACGAGGCCAGTTGATCAGGTGACGAGGCCAGTTGATCAGGTGACTAGACCAGTTGATCAGGTGACGCAGCCAGTTGATCAGGTGACGAAGCCAGTTGATCAGGTGACGAGGCCAGTTGATCAGGTGACGCGGCCAGTTGATGCCAGACAGTGTTATGATCGCGAGTGGCCGTACATACTGATTACAAAGAGCTCGGCGCCGATGATCAGTACGTGTCGCCCGGCGCGGCCGCTGCGGCAGTTCTCTGTACAGTGTGCAGTGAGTACAGCAACGGTAACACGAAGACTGCCGCTGTGCTTCGAATGGTCGGTAGGCCGGATCAACATCGCACGCACGGCAGGGGCGGCGGAACATCGTCATAGCAGGCTGCTGGGAGGTCTATAAGCCTAATGCTACATCGAATTGTGTCAAAACTCTCTCACGCTACTCATTCTATGGCAGAACCGGCTAAGCTGATCCGGATGTGGTTTGTAATCCTTCACCGCGCTAAGACGCTGAGCCTGGCCTTGGCCTTCCAGCGCCACGTGCGTGCGCCTTCATCCCAGCGCGCTCGGCAGGGAAAGTTGCTGCACCGGTGGCCGGACCACGCGGCCACCTCAGCGGAGAACACGGGACAGAGCAGCTCTGCCTCTCAGACCGGGCGTCACCAGCAGCGGAGAACACGGGAGCCTCTCAGACCGAGCGTCACCACCAGCTCTGCCTCTCAGACCGAGCGTCAGCGTCACCAGCAGCTCTGCCTCTCAGACCGAGCGTCACCAGCTCTGACTCTCAGACCGAGCGTCAGCACCAGCTCTGCCTCTCAGACCGAGCGTCACCTGACACCCGTCTACGGCGCTACAGCCCGTGGCCCGTGTCACTTCGACCACAGCTGAGCAGGTGCATCGCAACCCATACACAGCCCGCCGTGGTCAGCTTAGCCGCGGGATTTATACGCTGCAATATACGCCGTATAGCCGACAAAAGAAAGTCTCTACGGGCCCCGCTCAGGCGAACCGGCCGTAAAATTAATAACAGCTCCAGCTCGGACCGGCGCGGTGGCTGCCCAGCAGACGCAATAACACGGTAATCATCGGCTGACGGAGCCCGGGTCAGACTGTGGTACGTATATCGATCTGAGGCCGTCACAGGCCTGCCACGGCTGACACACGGGTTAGCTGGCCCAGCCCACGGCTGACACACGGGTTAGCTGGCCCAGCCCACGGCTGACACACGGGTTGCTGGCCCAGCCACGGCTGACACACGGGTAGCTGCCCAGCCACGGCTGACACACGGGGTCAGCTGACCCAGCCCACGGTGACACACTGGTTTAGCTGGCCCAAGCCCAACGGCCTGACACACGGGTTAGCTGGCCCAGCTCACGGCTTGCACACACGGGTTAGGCCTGGCGCCAGCCCACGGCTGACACACGGGTTAGCTGGCGCCAGCCCATCGGCTGACACACGGTTAGCTGGCCCAGCCACGTGACACACGGGGTAGCTGGCCCACCACGGCTGACACCAACGGGTTGAGCTGGACAGACCCAACGGCTGACACAACGGGTTAGCTGGCCCCGCCCAACGCTGACACACGGGTCAGCTGGCCAGCGCCACGGGCTGAACACACGGGTCAGCTGGCCAGCCCAGCGGCTGCACACGGGCATGCCTGGCCCAGCCAACGCAGCACTCAGGTGCTGAGCTGACTCGGAACAGATAGCTCCAGATGCAAACCCACGCAGGTACACCGTCCGGGCTCCGACGCCCCGCCCCCTTTCAGAGGCACGCGCACCGCCCGGCGACGGGCCGGTGCAGACGCCGGTGGACCACGCCGCCCTGGACCGTCTCCTGCAAGACTGCCCGGCGGTCTCGGCGGAAAGGCGGGCACTGGTGGTACACCGTTTCGTCGCTGGCGCGGACATCGGCTACCGCGGTACCTGTCGCGGCCGCGCCACCGCCAACAACAAGTCCGCCGACCGTCGGGAGGCTGCTGTCACGACGGCCATCGCCGCCGAGGTCGCAGTGGCGCATCTCCTTCCACTGGGGCCGGCGGTCTACTACTATCAGACGGCGCTCAAGCTTCGGCAGCTCGGTCGAGCCCGCGGATTTTCACGGCACTTTGCCGACTGCCTTCCAGCAGCGGGCCGGGCTCTGCCGAGGTCCGGAAGTCCTGGACGACTTCTGGGTCGTCTGCACCGGTACCGGTTTCCGGATGACGCTGGCCCAGGCCTACGCCGGGATGCGGCAGGTCTGCGCCGAGGTAGGCGTCCCTCTCTCCACCGAAAAGTGCCCGGCGCCGGACACGCGCATGACGCTCCTCGGCCTCGAACTCGACACAGCCCGCCTCACCATCGCCCTCCCCAGCGGCAAGCTCCAGGCGCTGGCGGCCACGCTCCAGCAGCTCCTACACCGCCGGAAGTGTACCAAGCGGGACCTGCAGTCGTTAGTGGGCAGGCTCGTACACGCTGCACGCTGCGTCCCGGCGGGCCGCGCCTTCTTCCGGCGGCTGCTGGAGCTGGCCGGGTCGGTGTCCGGCCCCCTCCACCGGGTGCGGCTCACCACGGCTGCCCGTGCGGACATAGCCTGGTGGGCCACCTTCCTGCCGACATGGAATGGGACCGCGCCGATGCTGGACCCCGCGGGGCCGCCGCCGGCCAGACCGTGTTCTCCACTGATAGTGCTCGCAGTGGGATGGGCGCGTGGTGTGGAAACCGCTGGTGGGCCGTGCGATGGCCGCCGGCGTTCGTCGGCAACGCGGCACCCTCCATGACGTACCTCGAAATGGTCCCTCTCCTCGTCGCCTGCCTGGTCTGGGGCCACGGCTGGCGGGGCCGGCGCATCCTGGTGTGGTCCGACAATATGCGGCGTGGTCGCTGTGTGGGCGCGCGGCTGGTCGGGCGACCACGTCACCATGGCCCTGCTACGGACCCTGCTGTTCGCTGGGCCGCCGCGCCTTCTCGCTGGAGGTGCGGTAATGTGCCGACGCAGGCCAACGGCCCAGCAGACGCGCTTAGCAGGGGGGACATCCCCATTTCCGTTGCGCTCTGCCGCGGCGGCGCTGCGGGAGCCTGAACCACCTCCCGGCGGGTCCACCGCCTACGTCGGCGCCAGCCGACGGACCGGGCTGCTCACGGCTCGCCCTGTAGCGGTGCCGGCGCCTGACCCGGCCTCCGGCACCTCGGCCCGGCTGCACGGCGGGAGTCTGCCCAGCTGCGGCCGCTACCAGCCTGCAGCGCCTTCCTGCGGCCGCCCTTGCCCCGGCGCCGCCCTTGTCCCGGCGCCCCCTCCCCCAGTGTACCCTCCCCGTGCCGCTGTACCATGTGTCGCCATCATATCATACATATTTCGTCCCTTTGGATAGTTTGGCGGCTAACAGGAATGAGCGAGATAGAGTTTGCCATAGAGCGAGGGAGGTCGCGGATACACACCAACGTGGACGCAGGGCGGAGGCCAGCCCTGCAGGCCAGGCGCAGGGTCAACGGAAGATTAACGTTAGTTACAGTGACCGTTGAAGGCGGCAGCGGCAGCCGGCCACAGCAAGCCCTCCACTAGAGGCGCGGCGAGGCGGTTCTTCCGCCCCCGGCGAAGCGCCAGTTTTGTTTGTGGCGTCGTGGGCGGAGGTAGCACGCACACGGCAGAGTTCCCACCCCCACCCCATCCCAAAAAACCAAACTGCGTTATAGCCTTCACAGTCTTCATTAACCGTCGTCCTCCCTCGCATGGCGTACAGGAATGAGCGAGATAGAGTTTGCACATAGAGCGAGGGAGGTCGGCGATACAGCAGCCAACTGGAGAGCAACGCGAGGCCAGCCTGCAGCAGGCGCAGGGTCAACGGAAGAATAACGTTAGTTTCAATGAACAGTATCTGACGCTCCCAAACTGCGGGTTATATTACGATACCTGCACATTGGTGGCCCACGCAGGTCAGTGGGTCGGGAGTGAGCCATATCGTTACCGACACCTCCCGCTGACAGCCATCTGCATATACAGGGCCGTCGGCGGGGAGTGGCCCATCACCACAGCGCCTCAGCCAGCCGCCGTATATCACGACACCGACCGTCTCCAGTCTCAGCCAGCCGCCGTATATCACGACACCGACCGTCTCCAGCCTCAGCCAGCCGCCGTATATCACGACACCGACCGCCTCCAGCTCAGCGCAGCCGCGTGCATCACGACACCGAACCGTCTCCAGCCTCAAAGCCAGCCGCCGTAATAATCACGACACCGACCGTCTCCAGCCTCAGCCAGCCGCCGTGTAATCACGACACCGACGTTCGCAGCCCTCAGCCAGCCGCCGATATCAACGACACCGACGTCTCCAGCCTCAGCAGCCGCCGTATATCACGACACCGAACCGTCTCCAGCCTCAGCCAGCCGCCGTATATCACGACACCGACCGTCTCCAGCCTCAGCCAGCGCCGTGTATCAACGACACCGACCGTCTCCAGCCTCAGCCAGCCCGTGTATCACGACACCGACCGTCCCCAGCCTCAGCCAGCGCCGTGTATCACGACACCGACGCCTCCAGCCTCAGCCCCCGCCGTATAGTTCCGACACCGATCCGTCTCCAACCTCAGCCAGCCGCGTGTATCACGACCCGACCGTCTCCAGCCTCAGCCAGCGCCGTGGTATCACGACATCGACCGTCTCCAGGCCTCAGCCAGGCCCGCCGTATATCAGACACCGACCGTCTCCAGCCTGCAGCCAGCCGCCGTATATCAACGACACCGACCGTCTCCACCTCAGCCCAGGCCGCCGTGTATCACGACACCGACCGTCTCGCAGCCTCACCAGCCGCGTTATATCACGACACCGACGCGTCTGCCGCAGCCTCGCCAGCGCCGTGGTATCACGACACGACGTCTCCAGCCTCAGACCAGCGCCGTGTATCACGACACGACGCGTCTCCAGCCTCAGCAGCCGCCGTGTATTTACGAACCGACCGTCTCCAGCCTCAGCCAGCCGCCGTATATCACGACACCGACCGTCTCCAGCCTCAGCCAGCCGCCGTATATTACGACACCGACCGTCTCCAGCCTCAGCCAGCCGCCGTGTATCACGACACCGACCGCCTCCAGCCTCAGCCGGCCGCCGTATATCACGACACCGGCCGCCTCCAGCGCCGACCGAGTGTGGCCGGTCCTCGACCGTCTCCAGCCTCAGCTAGCCGCCGTATATCACGACACCGACCGTCTCCAGCGCCGACCGAGCGTGGCACGGACCAATCAGACCGGAGCACGGAGCACGGAGCACGGAGCACGGACCAATCAGCCGGACCACGGACCAATCAGCCGGAGCACGGACCACGGACCAATCAGCCGGACCACGGACTAATCAGCCGGACTATGGATCAAGTGAGCCGCCGCGGCCACCGTTCAGTCCGGCAGTGTGGTGACCGGCGCCTCCGCTACACGTCAGTCAGTCATCCACCACCGCGTCAGCTGATATCGGACCATCGAATCATGCCGCTTCCCAGGGACCGAGTCAAGGAGCTCCAGCCTCCACCTAGCGAAGCTCCACCTACCACCGTAGCGCTAAGGCTCGCCTACATATTCCGCGGGGATGTTCTCTGAAGAGCTGGCCTGGGAGACAGAACAGCTGCAACTGAAGATCCTCCGGAATTCTGGGGCACACAAATTTACTTTAGCTCCGGTAAGACTTAAAACCTACAAAGGCACTGGAATCATACGGAACCCGAGGAAGTGCTTCTCTGAGCTAGCAGGACACACAAACCACTGGCTTGGATAAATGACATATCTGACCTGAGTGACCCCTGCCGCTTCCCAGCACTCTCCCCGCCTGCCTGCCGCCGCTCCCCAACACTCTCCCCGCCTGCCTCCCGCTCCCCAGCACTCTCCCTGCCTGCCTGCCTGCCTGCCTGCCGCTCCCGNTATCATCCGAGCGCTGATGCATGGTGACATCATAGCGAATTCCGCTGTCACTATAATCCCTTTCAAAAACATCTATGAAAACGGACGCTAGATCTACCCATAAAGCCAATTACTAGCGGCTAAGCTGAATTCCGCAACCTGAAATTAAAAATCGTAAGCTGTATTTAAACGAAAGCCTTTTGGCAAAGAGATATCAGTAGTTATTCCAACATGGTATGCATAGGAGTCGACGGGATCTGTCTGCAGGTTAAAGATCAAGTTAACCTCAGGGCTCAGGCTAAAAGTTTCACAAGTTTTATAAAAGAGCACATCAAAGTTCGTAAATGAAACAGACACGCAATAATCATGGAGCTCCTAGTTACTACAACTGGACATTCCAAATCAATATTTCAAGTGTACTACAAACTAGAGATGCAAGTTTCAGGACCACGGAGCCGGCGCCGGGCCCAAACTCAGGCCCGGCGGGCCTGAAGCTGTGTCTGACCTTAGACTTGCTGGTCTCATGCCGGGCTCAACACAAGTTCGGGGGTTAAAATCTCGTTCATTGTATAATGAAGTAGACGTGCTGATTGCTGGTTGCCGGGCCTGGCGGTTGCTGCCACATATGGCCGGGCTTGATGCCGATCTTACTCATTTATGAGCGGTGGCGGTGGCGGTGCTGGTTCCTGTTTTTGGATAATTTGTTGCATCTCTACTACAAACATACATTCAAGTTCCAGATGATAGTTAGCCCCAGACCATACGAATGGATGGCGTCCCTCTGTGTGGCTCGTGTTACGCCGGAGGGCAGCACGGCGGCCAGGTGACACGGGCCAGGTGACACGGGCCAGGTGACACAGGCCAGGTGACACAGGCCAGGTGACACGGGCCAGGTGACACGGGCCAGGTGACACAGACCAGGTGACAAGGGCCAGGTGACACGGACCAGGTCAGGTGACACAGGGTCAGGTGACACAGACCAGGTGACACAGACCAGGTGACACAGACCAGGTGACACAGACCAGGTGACACAGACCAAGGTGACACAGGACCAGGTGACACAGACCAGGCTGACACCATACCAGGTGACACCAGACCAGGTCACACAGACCAGGTGACAGGGCCAGGTGACCACGGGCCAGGTGACACGGCCAGGTGATACGGGCAGGTGACACGGCCAGCGTGACCACGGGCCAGGTGACACGGCCAGGTGACAACAGACAGGTGACCACAAGACCAAGGTGACACAGGACAGGCTGACACGGGCCAAGTGACACGGGCCAGGTGACACGGGCCAGGTGACACGGGCCAGGTGACACAGACCAAGCGTGACACGGGCCAGGTGCACACAGACCAGGTGACACAGACAGTGACACCAGACCAGGTGACACACAGACAAGGTGAACACAGGCCAGGTGACACGGCCAGGTGACACGGGCCAGCGTGACACAGGACCAGGTGGACACGGGCCAGGCTTGACACGGGCACGGTGACCACAGCACCAGGTACACAGACCAGGTGACACGGACCAGTGAACACAGACCAAGTGACACAAGCCAGGTGACACCCAGACCAGCGTGACCACAGACCAGGTGACACGGCCACGGTGACACGGGCCAGTGACACAGGACCAGTGACACGGGCCACGTGACCGGGCAACCAGGTGACATCAGACCAGGTGACACAGACCAAGCTGACACAAGCCAGGGACACAAGCCAGTTTGACACAGACCAGGGACACGGGCCAGGTGACACGGTCAGGTGACACAGGACCAGGTGACACGGGCCAGGTGACACGGGCCAGGTGACATCGGACCAGGTTGACACAGACCAAGTGACACAAGCCAGGTGACCACGACCAGGTGACACAGACCAGGTACACGCGGCCAGTGACACGGGCCAAGTGACACGGGCCACGATGACACAGACCAGTGACACGGGTCAGGTGACACAGACCAAATTGACACAGGCCAGGTGACTACGGCCAGGTTGACACAGACCAGATACACAGGCCAGGTGGACACGAGGCCAGGTGGACACGACCACGGTGACACAGGCCAGGTGACACAGACCAGGTGACACGGGCCAGGTGACACAGACCAGGTGACACGGGCCAGGTGACACAGACCTGGTGACACAGACCAGGTGACACGGACCAGGTGACACAGACCAAGTGACACAAGCCAGGTGACACAGACCAGGTGACACAGACCAGGTGACACGGGCCAGGTGACACGGGCCAGGTGACACGGGCCAGGTGACACAGACCAGGTGACACAGACCAGGTGACACAGACAGGTGACACCGGGCCAGGTGACACGGGCCAGATGACCACAGACCAGGTGACACGGCCAGTTGGACACAGACCAGGGCTTGACAACGGGCCAGGTGACACGGGCCAGAGGATGACACGGGCCAGAAGGTGACCACGGGCCAGTGACACGGGCCCAGGTGACCCCCAAAACCAGGCCAGTGTGACACAGACCATGGTGGAACACAGGACCAGAGTGACACAGACCAGGTGACAACGGGCCAGGTGGACACGGGCCAGGGCTGACACGGGCCAGGGTGACACGGGCCAGTGACACAGACCAGGTGGACACAACCAGGTGACACGGCGCCAGGTGACACATACCGGTGGACAACGGGCCAGGTGACACGCGCGCCAGGTGACCACGGGCCCAGTGACACAGACCAGTGAACACAGACAGGGTGAACACGGGGCAGGTGACACAGACCAGGTGGACACGGGCAGGTGACACGGTCCAGTGAACACAGGCCAGTGACACAGACAGGTGACAACGGCCAGTACACGGGCCAGATGACACAGACCAGCGTTTGACACGGGCCAGGTGACACGGGCCATACCACGGCGGCAGATGGACACGGCCAAGGTGACCACCAGACCAGGTGTGAAGCGGCGCTCAGGCGTGCAAGCAGGACATCCGGACACGTCATCTCGACAGGAGCGGGGGATAAAGTGAGCCTTTGCCGAGGTCATCGCGAGACACCCCCGTCCCATTACCCCCACCCTGGTCATGCTCGGGACCGTGAGAGACCGTCACGCGTCACGTGCCGTCCTGTCCTGTCCAACACAGCTAAATCCCCCGTCAGGGCTCCCCGCTAAATGTCACAGTGCCACAGTGCCACAGCGTCACAGCGTCACGGTGCCCCCGGCTGAGTCTGTCGGCCGTGACGCCCCCGGCGGAAGTCGGGTGTGTCCTTACAGAGGGCTGGCGGCGATCGGCTCGGCTGACAGCTGGAGTGCCTACGGATCGGGTGAACCACGGGACGAACCGAGACGGCCCGGCACGGTGCGGGGCGGGGCGGGCCGGGTAGGGCCGCTCAGAATACCAGCAGCTCACCACAGCATACCGCCGCCGCCGGGCTCAGAAGTAATAGTGGTGTTTACGTCCAGTGGCGCTGCTCAGTTGGCCTGATAGTCCATTCCAGTGTGTGTCAAATGGCCGGTCTCGAACAGGTTCAGGCCGGCGCGTGATAGGCTGTAGATTGAGATCGGGACCGGGCGTAATTACCAACTGTTAATTAAATTGATAAACGGTCCGCCGGACGGCCGGGTCGGTGTCACGATCTGCCGGCGGCCTGCGGGGGGGACGGGGAGGGGGGCAGCCAGCGGAACGAGAGCCGAGACCACGGACAAGCTGCCTCTAGACCGTGACCCCTTGTCGTGACCAGTGTTACAGACTGACGTCGGCCGTCGGGTTCCCGGAGCGTACCGCCACCACCACACTCCACCGACCGGACCACTGACCAGTGACCACTGACCACTGGCCAGTGACCGGTGACCAGTGAATAGTAACCAGTGAATAGTAACCAGTGACCAGAGCTGCTGACACCGGTGCCAGTCCGTGGTGTCATCACAGACAGTCAGCAGTCAGCAGGTGTCAGCCGATCAAACAGCGCCGCTCTGATGGCGCCGCCTCAGACCGCTCTGATGGTGCCGCCTCAGACCGCTCTGATGGTGCCGCCTCAGACCGCTCTGATGGCGCCGCCTCAGACCGCCTGATGGCGCGCCTCACAGACCGCTCTGATGGTGCGCCTCAGAAACTGCCTCTGATGGTGCCGCCCTCAGATGCTCTGATGGCGCGCTCAGACCTCGCCTCTGATGGCGCCGCCACAGACCGCTCTGATGGTGGCCGCCCTCAGACCGCTCTGATGGCGCGCCTCAGACCGCTCTGATGGTGCGCCTCAGACTGCTCTGATGGTGCCGCCTCAGACTGCCCTGATGGCGCCGCCTCGACCGCTCTGATGGTGCCGCCCTCAGACCGCTCTGATGTGCCGCCCTCACAGACTGTCCTCTGATGGTGCCGCCGACACGTCCCTCCAGGCCGAGAGTCCAGACGGGCCAGACGGGTTAGAGGGGTCCGATGGACCGTGGTCAAGCCAGATCAGACCGGAGCTATCTGACAGATCTGTCGGTGCTCAGGGCACCGTCCGTCCAGATGCATATCGGAGACGGTTCGCGAGCGCAGCGTCAGAGTCAGACCGTGGTGCGTGGGTCAGACACCAGCCGGCGGCGGTCGAGGCGAAGCAGATGAAGTCCTCTGGACTGGTGTCGTCAAACCGGCGCGGCGGGGCGTGACTGGCCGGAGCGGGCCGGAGGCCGGGCTGGAGCGGCTCTGCTCCGTACCTCCGGCTGATGAACGTGTGTCTTCTGTCTGTCTGCGGGTGGATCGGTTCTGCTTCGCACGTCCGGCTGATGAACGTGTCTGTCTGGTGAGCCGTTGTGTCCGGTGTCCCACCGCCTGCCCTGAGCGGAGGCCGGGCTGTCCGTCGTCCTCCTGCTCACCTCTCCCGCCTACAGTCCCAGAGTCAGTGATCGGGCTATCCACCAGGCCGTGCCCGTTCTCCTGCCTGCCTCTCCACCAGGTGACTCCGGGGTCAGTCACGGTGACCGTCACTCACCGAGTCACCGCGCCGGGTCACCGGGTCACCAGCCCGAGTCACCGCGCCGGGTCACCAGCCCCAGTCACGGAGACTGCCCGGTGACTGAAGAAGTCGGTCGAACTAATCAGAGCCTGACGACGTCCGACAGAGACACAAACACGCCGGCGGCACTCGAACCATCGGCATATGGGCTGGGCTGTGAGTAGTGTGTTGTATGTATGTATGTATGTACTATTGGTTCCAAAATAAGCGTCACGCTGGGTTGGCTGGCACAGCAGTTAAAGGGAATATACCGCCTAGGGAAAAGTATGTGGAATGATGGCGATGAGTGTCACGCATCTCACATCCGGGCACTTATCTTCATAATTTCACACACTTTTCCCAAGGCGGTATATTCCCTTTAACTGCTGTGCCGGCCAACCCAGC
Source organism: Semibalanus balanoides (assembly GCA_014673585.1). NCBI lineage: Eukaryota > Metazoa > Arthropoda > Thecostraca > Balanomorpha > Balanidae > Semibalanus > Semibalanus balanoides. Next base: position 57,920 of record VOPJ01009313.1, read on the forward strand.
GGGACGCTTATTTAAGAACCAATAGTACCTGTGTCGGCAGGTAGACTGAGGACTGAGACACCACCTACAGGTATGTGTTAAGTGTGAAAAAAGTGTGTTCCTGTGTGGGCACTGGGCAGGTGGACTGGGAGGCCAGCTCTATGTAGGTAGTGTGTACCTATGAAGGCAGGCAGGCGGACTGGAGCTGTCAGGCCGGCTGCACAGGATGTGGGCCGGGGCGGACAGCGCGAGCTTTAGCGCGCCGTCATCGCGAGTCCTGGTGTATTATCGTACTATTTATTCCGCAGGCGCTGGCGCCGAGCCGCGAATGACGGGTTCGGGCAGCGTTCATATGTTCTGTCGGAGCTGTTGACCGAGGAGGCATCTGGCGGATCCGCCGGGTATTGCAGCACACAAATCAGAAGTACATCGACGACACGTCACAAGCCGGTGACCCATTAGCGGCAGCCTGATGCGGCCGCGTATGCTCAGAACAGATATCAACTGACCAGAGCAGCCGGTAATCCGAGCTACCCACGAGCCCAACACCGAGAGTGGCTCTGACAAGCATGCAGACGATACCGTGCACTGTGGCCACATAGACCTTGCGAGACGCCGAGGGCATGATACCGTTCTGAGCTCACGACTACTAAGGCAAGGCCGGCGGAGGGGGAGCGGTGCGACCGACGGGCGACATCTCCGCCGCCGTCAGACTCGGGTAGGCCGCTGAAAAACCTCGGCATTCGCGTACCGAATCGCAGCCAGACAATGCTTCGCGACGCGTGTAGTCGTAAAGTCCGTTCGATAGCGAAAGAGGTGGGACGGCGCAGGGAGCTTAGTAAAGCAGTTCACGAGACCCTTCCGTGTATGGCAGGGCGAAATTGTCCGTCATGTGCCATGATAGGTGAAGGCGGCAGTACACTGACGAGCCATCGGACCGGGGGGGGGGGTCAAGTTGTGACGTAGCCGTGACGTCACCATTGCAGGAGAATCCCGCTCTCCCATGATAAAGGCAAATGCAAAGTGACACGAAAGTTACCCCCTTTTATTTGTGTCATCAAAGATAGATGAACATAAGTTTTTATGCTCAATGGAAAGCTCGTCTCTTCAATAATTCCTGGCATGTGGGTATCCGGATTTTACATGAGGCTTACCAACGTCCACATACTTCGGCGCGTTCCGGCGGGGCCGACCACTGCCGGCGAGCCACCACGCGCAAGCTTGAGACTGTACCGTCGCCTTCCCATGCCGTGACGATAAAATCCAAAGTTCTTTCCTACATATATACATGTGCCGTACATGCAGAAACCGAATTTTGACTTTTTTAATGCATCCAACTAGGATAAACAAAGACAAATACTCAGCTTCAAAATGCAAATTAACGCCTAGCAGACGTCAATCGTTGCAGCGCAAACCACGAAAACTTAATGTCCTATTGCCGCAGCAGGTGGCCGCAGGGAGCCATAGATGACAGTATGTTTTGCGTCGCAAAGCTTACAATAAGAAGTAAAATTTATATACAAATTATTACGAAAAATATTATTGAAATTTGTTTATTGATGTTTTCATAATCAAAATAAATATTTTGCAACGTCAAAACACCCATATTTCAATTAGTGAATCCGCAAGGCCAGCCTGCTGAAAAATTCAGCTGTTAGTTTCGCCGCTTTTCCGACGCAGAAGAGCAGGTGATTTCGAAATTTGCGCAATAAATGCAATGTGTTTTAACAGCTGACTAATTATCTGGTTTTATCAAATTAAAATAGTATTTATACAATGTTTCGGAATACATGTAATGAGTTTAATTAAGTGAAAATATTATTTCCAATTCTAAATTAACACAACACTTTGTATTAAATATTCACTCAGAATATTTTTCGACGAGGCTACCATAATCCTATCTTAAATATAGTTTAAAAATCTTAAGGTTTGTCAGAGTTTAATTTCCAAAAAGCATACCAGACAACTAGTTGATATGGTAACAAGTCAGTAACTGTTTCTTAGTTCGAACCAGCCGTGACGTAGCCCCTTCCTGAGCAAAACTTGATCCTACTCATTGATATATATATATACTCTGCATCGGACTGTGTTACTGTGACTAAGTTACTGTGTTATGTTACTATGACTATGACTATGTTACGACTATGATATGACTATGACTATTACTGACTATGATATGACTATGACTATGTTATACTATGACTATGTTACTGTGTGACTATGTGGACTGTGTTACTGTGTTACTGTGGCGAGCCATCGGACTGTGTTCGTATCGCCTGATCGCCACTCAGCGGTGGAGTATTTATCAACACACCACGATAGCAGCGTCTGTGCATCACAGTACAACTGAGGAGAAGCCGGCTCAGCCTGCCGCGTCCTGCAGGATACCCACTCAGCGTTAATAAGCGACCCTTTTATCCGGCCAATGAGCCGCTTCGTGGCTGGCTCTAACGGTGACTGGACGCGAGCTGATCAGCAGGCGAGCGGCCAGAAAAGGCGGCTCTGCGTGAGAGCGTACCGGACTCGGACCTCGGTCTCGACACCGGTCCAGTGGTGCCGGCCCCGGCCCCGTCCCTACACCGGCCCAGTGGTGCCGGCTCCGGCCCCCGTCCCTACACCGGCCCAGTGGTGCCGGCCCCGGCCCCCGTCCCTACACCGGCCCAGTGGTGGCCGGCCCCCGGCCCCGTCCACCCGGCCGCCAGTGGTGCCGGCCCCGTCCCCCGTCCCTACACACCGTCCAGTGGTGCCGGCCCGGCCCCCGTCGCCTCACCGGCCCAGTGTGCCGGGCCCGGCCCCCGTCCCACACCGGCCCAGTGGTGCCGGCCCCGGCCACCCGTCCCCTAACACCGGCCAGTGGTGCCGGCCCCGGCCCCCGTTCCCTACCCGGCCGCAGTGATACTCGGCCCGGCCCGTCCTACACGGTCCAGTGGTGCCGGCCCCGGCCCCCGTCCCTACAACCGGCCCAGTGGTTGGCCGGCCCCGGCCCCGCCCTACACCGGTCCAGTGGTGCCGCCCCGGCTCCCCCTACACCGGCCCAGTGGTGCCGAGCCCCCGGCCCCGTCCCTACACCGGCCCAGTGGTGCCGGAACCCGGCCTACAACGGCCCAGTGGTGCGGCTTCCGGCCCTACACCGGTCCAGTGGTACCGGCTCCGGCCCTACACGGTCCAGTGGTGCACGGGTCCATGTGCATCTACACCGAGCCCAGTGGTGTCCGGCTCCGGCCACATACCAGTCCAGTGGCTACCGGACCCGGCCTTTAAACCGGCCCAGTGGTGCCGAACCCGGCCCTACAACGGCCCAGTGGTGCCGGCTCCGGCCCTACACCGGTCCAGTGGTACCGGCTCCGGCCCTACACCGGTCCAGTGGTACCGGCCTCCTGCCCCTACACCAGTCCAGTGGTGCCGGCCCCGGCTCTACACCGGTCCAGTGGTACCGGCTCCGGCCCTACACCGGTCCAGTGGTGCCGGTCCTGGCTCTACACCGGTCCAGTGGTGCCGGACCCGGCCCTACACCGGCCCAGTGGTACCGGACTCCGGCCCTACACCGGCCCAGTGGTACCGGCCCCGGCCCTACACCAGTCCAGTGGTACCGGCTCCGGCCCTACACCAGTCCAGTGGTGCCGGCCCCGGCCCTACACCAGCCCAGTGGTGCCGGACCTGGCCCTACACCAGCCCAGTGGTGTCGGACCGGCCCGGTCACCGTCCGTCGTCCAGCCCAGTGGTGTCACCGGCCACACACAGACATGACAGACACCGATGGCCGACCTGACAGCAATGGCTGTGTCGCAGACCATTCCCTGGAGTCGTGGCTGTCCGAGTCGGAGTCACGGCGGCGTGTCAAGATTCAGGCTCTGTCGGTAACGCTATGCCGTGGCGAATGCGCAATGATCAGTGAACAACCGCGAAATTACGAAGGCGGCGCCCATGTACCCAAGCATTAGCCAGGCACATGGTAAGTATGTCGTGTTTCGCCCAGGCCAGACACAGCTATGCGGAGATGCTGCCGCCTGCCAATACTACACGTTTACGTTACATATACTGGAGCCGGACTCAAGCACAGATAATCTTTCAAATTTGTAGCTCTAGTTATTTCGCAAACATGTTATGTGGGAGTAATCGAATTCGACATGAATTACACATTGCAGCTTGTAAGACTCAATGCATACTCAATGCGTCGGGGGAGTGGGAATATATCCATTTGTGAAGAGCCCAATGGGAGCGGCCGGGGGTCGGTGGTGCTGCTGCGGAGCCGGCAGGCAGACAGCAGGAGGGCAGGACAGGGCACAGGAGCCGGGACACATGGCAGGCAGGCAGCAGGAGGGCAGGACAGGGCACAGGAGCCGGGACACATGGCGGCCAGATGTGGAGAGTGAGGGAAGGTACCGACAGGCACGGTGTTTGTGTTGGTCAGGCGGGGGCGATCTTGGCCCAGATCTACCCAGGTCGCCACAGACACATACCGACACACAGGCACCGACACGCAGACCACATGGCCTGCCGTCTTCACACAATAGAGTGCTGACAAGATAATTCAAAGCGCGTAGGCTGTCATGTATAAACAGTTAACAAGTCTCGGAGAAGATCATTCAGCTTTGGTGTCCAGTGGACTCCACACTCACAGTCCACATATTGTCATGGTATGAGCGAGGTTTAACACAAACAGATGTTGTGATCCCCTTCGGCTCATCCGATGACCATTGTACGTGTTTCCATTAGGTAAATGATGAAAGAATTAGCGGTATTCAATCAGGAATGCTTATGTGTGAAACCGAGGCCCCTGATTGTCACCGCGAGCAGTCTCATCCGTTCACGAACACATGGATACGAGACTATCTCAAGGAGGCTACGGCGTTCGGTGACATCGAGGATCGCCTCGTACAATGGTGACCTAAAAAACAATCAACTTCATGCCACAGACGCAAACCACAATACAAAAATTATTAAAAAACCATGATGGAAAGGAAACGCAGAGGAAACACTGCGTTGAAATGGTCCGCACTGGAAGGGTGAAACCAACAGCGGCTCAGTATATATCATCTGTCACGCGCTCGTCAGCTGATTACCGCAATCTGTCACTGAAAGTTCAGCAGGAGCGGGAAAACGGGCAGCCTGCGACCTTCATCCCTGAGCGCAGTTCTCTCCCCACACGGAAGTGGAACAGTTACCCGTTCAGTCAGCGTGCCTGAGCACAGCCGTCAGCCGCCTGGCTACAAGTTTTCCTCAGAGGTTCGATAGAAGCATACCAACCATGGCACGACTGGAAGGGTGTTTTCTGTTGATTCATGCTCTACGTCACCAGGGACGACAAAGAGACTTTTTGCTATTTCAACATGGTTATATGTTAGTTCTACGGAAAATAGCAAGGCGTTGCACTCTTGACCTCCACGTAGCTACATGCCTTGTATGGAGCCCCGTGTCTCCAATAACTAGTCGACATTGAATGAAGGGGCGGTGACATGGCATAGGTGACATAGAGCAAGGCCCTACAACAACAGATCAAATACACTGCGGGGAAGCTCCTGGCAGCTGTGCCCAGCACCGCAGCCATCTGTCCGGCCGGGGCTGACGGCTGGCTGCCTCGCCAGAGACGGTAAACCTGCCGCAGCAGCTCACAGGTGGCGTCCTTGCCTCTGTCCCGGCCGGGGCTGAACGCTGGCTGCCTCGCCAGAAGACGGTAAACCTGCCGCAGCAAGCTCACAGGTGGCGTCTTGCCATCTGTCCCGGCCGGGGGCTGACGACTTGGCTGGCCTGCCAGAGACGGTATAACCCTGCCGCAGCAGCTCACGGTGGCGTCTTGCCATCTGTCCGCCGGGGCTGGAACGGCCTGGCTGCCTTCGCCAGAGACGGTAAACCTGCCGCAGCAGCTCACAGGTGGCGTCTTGCCATCTGTCGGCCGGGGCTGAACGACTGGCTGCCTCGCCCAGAGACGGTAAACCTGCCGCAGCAGCTCACAGGTGGCGTCTGTGCTATATCACTGTCCGGACCGAGCGAGGCTTGAACGGACATGGCGCGCGTGGCCCTAGCCCAGAGACGGTAAACCTGGACCCGGGCCACACTCAAGGGCTATCACAGTCTGGTTCGATTCCTTGCACCTAGATCTTGGAGTTGCTCAGGGGCCAGGGGACTAGGACAGGTAGGAGCTCGATCGCTGCCTATTCCGAGCACAGAGAACGTACTAGCGCGAAACACGCACAACAGTGACGCGCTTTGAGCGCATCACTGTCCGGGCGCGCGGAGGCTGACGACTGGACGGACGGAGTAAAGCCCCGCATCAGCAGCTTCATCAGGGTGGCGAGTCTTCGCCTCATATCTAGTTCCGGGCCGAGGGCTGACGTGGGCTCTAGCGCTGGGCCGCGCGCGCGAGAGGACGTCGTAATATTAGGATCCTTGCCGCGCCACGGCAGAGTCTCAATCAGGGTTGGACACGAGTCCGGTAGAGCCATCATGTCGCGAGTCGCGGAGAGGCGGCATGTGGACCGGACTGGGACAATAGAACCCATCGCTCAGAGCACGAGTAAGGAGAATTTCTTCTCTTCAATACTATAAGCCGTGAACGAGGTACGAGCGTCTATTGCTAGGATTCAGTCCGGATACCCGGGTGGCAGACTGGACTCGCCACGGCTGCAAATCCTGCCACGGCAGCAGCTCACAGGCTGGCGTCTTGCCATCTCGTCGGCCGGGGCTGACGACTGGCCTGCCTCGCCAGAGACGGTAAACCTGCCGCAGCAGCTCACAGGTGCGTCTTGCCAATCTGTCCGGGGCCGAGGCTGGCCACACCTGGCTGGCCCGTCGCCAGTAGAGCGGGTATAAACCCTTGCCGGAGAGCGGAGCACAACAGGTTGGCGTCTTAATGCTCCGACCGGGGCTGACGGGCTGTGCTGCCCGGCTCGGCCCTATGAGACGGTATATATGGCTCCATGCCCGTCAGCCAGCCTCACCAGGTGGCGTCTGTGCTAGGTGGTCGCGTTCCGGGCTGACGGACTGGCGCCTCGCCAGAGACGGTAAAACCTGCCGCAGCATGCACACAGGTGGCGTCCAGCACACACACCTGTCCGGCCGGGGCCTTGACGGCCTGGCTGCCTCGCCACCAAGAGACGGTAAACACTGCCGGCATGCCAGCTTCAACAGGTGGCGTCTTGCTATCTGTCCCGGCGGGGCTGACGAACTGGCTCCTCGCAAGAGCAACGGTAAACCTGGCCTGCAAGCAGCACACAGGTGGCGTCCTTGGCCATCTGTCCGGCCGGGGCTGACGACTGGCTCCTCGCCAGAGCGGGTAAACCTGCCGCAGCAGCTCACAGGTGGCGTCCCTTGCTTCTGTCCGGCCGGGCTGACGACTTGGCTGCCCTCGCCAGACGGTACCTGCCGCCAGCCAGCACACAGGTGGCGTCTTGCATCTGTCCCCGGCCGGGCTGACGCTGGCTGCCTCGCCAGAGAACGGTTAACCTGCCGCAAGCCAGCTCACAGTGCGTCTTGCCATCTGTCCGGCGGGGCTGACGAACTGGCTGCCTCGCCCAGAGACCACGTAAACCTGCCGCAAGCAGCACACAGGTGGCGTCTTGCCATCTGTCCGGCGGGGCTGACGGCTGCTGCCTCGCCAGAGACGGTAAACCTGCCGCAGCAGCAACACAGGTGGCGTCTTGCTATCTGTCCGGCCGGGGCTCGACAGACCTGGCTGCCTCGCCAGAGACGGTAAAATCCTGCCGCAGCAGCACAACAGGTGGTGCGTTTGCTATTCTGTCCGGCCGGGGCCTGACGGCTGGCTGCCTCGCAGAGACCGTCAGACCCTGCCGCAGCAGTCCTCACAGGTGGCGTCTTGCTATCTGTCCGGCCGGGGCTGAGACTGGCTTGCTTCGCCAGAGACGGTAAACCTGCCGCAAGCAGCTCACAGGTGGCGTCTTGCTATCTGTCCCCGGCCCGGGCGACGAACTGGCTGCCTCGCCAGAAGACGGTAAACCTGCGCAGCAGCAATAAACAACACAGGTGGCGTCTTGCTATCTGTCCGCCGGGGCTGACGAACTGCTGCCGTCGCCAGAGACCGTAAACCTGCCGCAGCAGCACCAGGTGGCGTCGTTGCTACTGTCCGGCCGGGGCTGACGACTGGCTGCCTCGCCAGAGACGGTAAAACCTGCCGCAGCAGCTCACGGTGGGCGTCCTTGCTATCTGTCCCGCGCGGGGGCTGACGACTGGCTCCTGTCGCCAGAGAAACGGTAAACCCTGCCGCAAGCAGCTCAACAGGTGGCGTCTTGCCATCTTCCGGCCGGGGCTGACGCTGGCTGCCTCGCCAGAAGACGGTAAAACCCTCCGCAGCAGCTACAGGTGGGCGTCCTTGCCAATCTGTCCGGCCGGGCGTTGACGGCTGGCTGCCTCGCCAGAGAAGCGGTAAACGCCTGCGGCATGTCAGCTCCAGGGTGGCGTCTTGCCCATCTGTCCGGGCACGGGGCTTGAACAGGCTGGCTGCCTCGCCAGAGACGGCACCCACAACGCACCCCGCGCCAGATGCAAGGTAGTGCGCGCCGTGTCTGTCTCTATAATTGGGGCTGTCCGACCCGGGAATCGTGATGGACCGGGCTGGAGCCTCTCGCTCAGCCCCGTATCGGGTGCCAGAGACCTGCCGCAGTCAGTCGGTCTCTATCTCAGCGTGCTATGTGGCGTGCTAACAGTCTATCTGTCCGGCCGAGGGCTGACGACTGGCTGCCTCGCCAGAGACGGTAAACCCTGCCGCAGCAGCTCACAGGTGGGCGGTCTTTGCGCATCTGTCCGGCCGGGGCTGACGGCTGGCTTGCCTCGCCAGAGACGGTAAACCAGCCTGCCGCAGCAGCAACATGGGGTGGCCGTCTTGCATCTGTCCGGCGGGGCTGACGGCGGCCTGCCTCGCCAGAGACGGTAAACCTGCCGCAGCAGCTCACAGGTGGCGTCTTGCGCATCTGTCCCGGCCGGGGCTGACGACTGGCTGCTCGCCAGAAGACGGTAAAACCTGCCGCAGCACGCTCACAGGTGGCGTCTTTGCCATCTGTCCGGCCGGGGCTGAACCGAACTGGCTGCCTCGCCAAGAGACGTAAACCTGCCGCAGCACTCACAGTGGGCGTCTTTGCTATCTGTCCGGCCGGGCTGACGGCTGGCTGCCCTCGCCAGAGACGGTAAACCTGCCGCAGCAGCTCACAGGTGGCGTCTTGCCATCTGTCGGCCGGGGCTTGACGACTGGCTGCCTCGCCAGGACGGTAACCTGCCGCAGCAGCTTCACAGGTGCGGTCTTGCCAATCTGTCCCAGCCGGGGCTGACGAACTTGGCTGCCTCGCCAAGAGACGGTAAACCTGCCGAAGCAGCAACAGGTGGCGTCTTGCTATCTGTCCGGCCGGGGCTGACGGCAGACTGGCTGCCTCGCCAGAGACGGTAACCTGCCCGCAGCAAGCTCACAGGTGGCGTCTTGCTATCTGTTCCGGCCGGGCTGACGCTGGCTGCCCTCGCCAGAGACGTAACTGCCGCAGCAGCTCACAGTGGCGTCTTGCTATATGTCGCGCGGGCTTGACGGCTGGCTGCCTCGCCAGAGACGGTAAACCTGCGCAGCAGCACACAAGGTGGGCGTCTTGCCATCTGTCCGGCCGGGGTGACGACTGGCTGCTCGCCAAGAGAACGGTAAACCATGCGAAGCACACACAGGTGGCGTCTTGCCCATCTGTTCCCGGCCGGGGCCTGACCGACTGGCTGCCTCGCAGAACGGTAAACCTGCCGCAGCAGCACACAGGTGGCCGTCCTTGCTATCTGTCCGGCCGGGGCTTGACGACTGGCTGCCTGCCAGAGACCGGTAACCTGCCGCAGCACTCACAGGTGGCGTCCTTTGCTATCTGTCCCGGCGGGGCTGCGGCTGGCTGCCTCGCCAGAGACGGTAAACCTGCCGCAGCAGCCACACAGGTGGCGTCTTGCCATCCTGTCCCGGCGGGGGCTGACGACTGGCTGCTCGCCAGAGGACGGTAAACCTGCCCGCAGCAGCTCACAGGTGGCGGTCTTGCATCTGTCCGGCCGGGCTGACGACCTGCTGCCTCGCCAGAAGACCGGTAAACCTGCCGCAGCAAGCAACACAGTGGGTCTTGCCATCCTGTCCGGCCGGGGCTGACGCTGGCTTGCCTCGCCAAGACGGTAAACCTGCCGCAGCCAGCACACAGGGTGCGTCTTGCCATCTGTTCCGTGCGGGGCCTGACGCGCGCTGCCTCGCCAGACGACGGTAAACCTGCCGCAGCAGCACACAGGTGGCGTCTTGCCATCTGTCCGGCCGGGGCTGACGGCTGGCTGCCTCGCAGAGACGGTAAACCTGCCCGCAGCAGCTCAACAGGTGCGTCTTGCTATCTGTCGCGGCCGGGGCTGACGGCTGGCTGCCTCGCCAGAGACGGTAAACCTGCCGCAGCAGCTCACAGGTGGCGTCTTGCCATCTGTCCGGCCGGGGCTGACGACTGGCTGCCTCGCCAGAGACGGTAAACCTGCCGCAGCAGCTCACAGGTGCGTCTTGCTATCTGTCCGCCGGGGGCTGACGACTGGCTTGCCTCGCCAGAGACGGTAAACCTGCCGCAGCAGCACACAGGTGGCGCTTGCCATCTGGTCCCGGCGGCGGCTGACGGCTGGCTGCCCTCGCCCAAGAGACGGTAAACCTGCCGCAGCAGCTCAACAGGTGGCGGTCCTTGCTATCTGTCCGGCCGGGGCTGACGCTGGCTGCCTCGCCAGAGACGGTAAACCTGCCGCAGCAGCTCACAAGGTGGCGTCTTGCCAATCTGTCCGGCCCGGGGCTGAACGACTGGCTGCCCTCCCAAGAGACGGTACCTGCCGCAGAGCTTCACAGGTGGCGTCTTGCCCTCCTGTCCGGCGGGGCTGATCGACTGGCTGCCTGCGCCAGAGACGTTAAACCTCCGGCAGCAGTCACAGGTTTGGCGTCTTGGCCATCTGTCCCGGCCGGGGCTGACGACTGGCTGCCTCGCCAGAGACGGTAAACCTGCCCGCAAGCAGCTCACAGGTGGCGTCTTTGCTATCTGTCGTCGGCCGGGGCTTGACGACTGGCTGCCTCGCCAGAGACGCGTAACCTGCGCAGGCAGCACACAGGTGGCGTCTTGCTAATCTGTCCGGCCTGGGGCTGACGACTGGCTGCCTCGCAGAGACGGTAAAACCTGCCCGCAGCAAGCACACAGGTGGCGTCCTTGCTATCTGTCCGCCGGGCTGACGGCTGGCTGCCTCGCCCCAGGACGGTAAACCTGCCCGCAGCGCTCACAGGTGGCGTCTTGCTATCTGTCCAGGCCGGGGCTGACGACTGGGCCTTGCCTCGCCAGAGACGGTAACCTGCCCGCAGCAGCTCCAACAGGTGGCGGTTTGCTACTGTCCGGCCGGGCTGAACGAACTGGCTGCCTCGCCAGAGACGTACACACCTGCCGCAGCAGCCACAGGTGGCAGGTCTTGCTATCTGTCCCGGGCCGGGGCTCGACGACTGGCTTTGCCCTCCCAGAGACGTAAACCTGCCGCAAGCAGCACACAGGTTGGCGTCTTGCTATGCTGTCCGCCGGGGCTGACGACTGGCGGCCCTGCGCCAGAGAACGGTAAACCTGCCGCAGCAGCTCACAGGTGGCGTCCTTGCTATCTGTCTCGGCCGGGGCTGACCGGGACTGGCCTGCCTCGCCAGAGACGGTAAACCTGCCGCAGCAGCCTCACAGGTGGCGTTCTTGCATCCTGTCCGGCCGGGGCTGACGGCTGGGCTGCCTCGCCAGAAGATGGTAAACCTGCCGCAGCAGTCTCACAGGTGGCGTCTTGCCATCTGTCCGGCCGGGGCTGAACGGCTGGCTGCCTCGCCAAGACGGTAACCTGCCGCAGCAGCTCACAGGTGGCGTCTTGCCCATCGTCCGGCCCGGGCTGAACGGCTGGCTGCCCATCGCCAGAGACGGTAAACCTGCCCAGCAGCTCACAGGTGGCGTCCTTTGCATCTGTCCCGGTCCGGGGCTGACAGACTGGCTGCCTCGCCAGAGACGGTAAACCTGCCGCAGCAAGCTCACAGGTGGAGTCTTGCTATCTGTCGCCGGGGCTGACGGCTGGCTGCCTCGCCAGAGGACGGTAGACCTGCCGTAGCAGCTCTACAAGTGGCGTCTTGCTATCTGTCCGGCCGGAGCTGACCGACTGGACTGCCTCGTCCAGAGACGGTAAACCTGCCGCAGCCCAGCAACACAGGGTGGCGTCTTGCATCTGTCGCGGCCGGGGCTGAACGGCTGGCTGCCCTCGCCAAAAATAAAAGGAGAAGAGAGAGACGGTAAACCTGCCGCAAGCAGCTCACAGGTGCGTCTTGCTATCTGTCGCGGCCGGGGTGACGACTGGCTGCTCTCGCCAGAGACGGTAAAACCTGCCGCAGCAGCTCACAGGTGCGTCTTGCCATCTGTCCGGCGGGGCTGACGCTTGGCTGCCTCGCCAGAGAACGGTAAACCTGCCGCAGCAGCTCCACAGGTTGGCGTCTTTGCTATCTGTCCGGCCGGGGCTGACGGCTGGCTGCCTCGCAGAGACGGTAGATTCCTGCCGGCAGCAGCTTCAAACAGGTTGGCGTCTTGCTTTTTTATTCTGGGGTTTCCGGCCGGGGCTGACGACTGGCTGCCTCGGCCAGAAGACGGTAAACCTGCCGAAGCAGCAACAGGTGGCGTCTTGCTATCTGTCCGGCACCGGGGCTGAAACGACTGGCTTGCCTCGCCAGAGACCGGTAAATCCTGCCGCAGCAGCCTCACAGGTGGCGTCTTGCATCTGTCCGGTGCCGGGGCTCGACGACTGGCTGACATCGCCAGAGACGGTAAACCTGCCGAAGCAGCACACAGGTGCGGTCTTTGCTAATCTTGTCCGGCCGGGGCTGACGCTGGCTGCCTCGCCAGAGACGGTAAACCTGCCGCCAGCAGCTCACGGTGGCGTCTTGCTTCTGTCCGGCCGGGCTACGACTGGCTGCCCTGCCAGAGAGGTAACCTGCCGCAGCAGCTCACAGGTGCGTCTTGCCATCTGTCCGGTCGGGCTGACGACGGCTGCCTCGCCAGAGACGGTAAAACCTGCCGCAGCAGCACAACAGTTGGCGTCTTGCCAGTGCTGTCCGGCCGGGGCTGACGACTGCTGCCTCGCCAGAGACGGAAACCTGCCGAAGCATGCACACAGGTGGCGTGCTTGCCTACCTGTCCGGCCGCGGGGGCTGAAACGAAGCTGGGCTGCCTCGCCCAGAGACGGTAAACCTGCCGCAGCAAAGCTCACAGGTGGCGTCTTGCATCTGTCCGGCCGGGGCTGACGAACTGGCTGCCTCGCCAGAGACCGGTAAACCTGCCCGAAGGCAGCACACCAGGTGGCGCTTTGCCATCTGTCCGGCGGGCTGACGCTGGCTGCTCGCCAGAGACGGTAAAACCTGCCGGCAGCAGCTCCAGGTGGCGTCTTTGCTTATCTGTCCGGCCGGGGCCTTGACATACCTGGCTGCTCGCAAGAGACGGTAAACCTGCCGAACAGACACCAGGTGGTCGTCTTGCTATCTGTCCGGCCGGGGCTGACGACTGGCTGCCTCGCCAGAGACGGTAAACCTGCCGCAGCAGCTCACAGGTGGCGTCTTTCTGTGCTAAACAACGAAGACAGCGCGCTTCTCTATCAGAAGCCTCAGATGACCGCAGCCTGTATAGGCCTGTTCCCGTCGCACCTCTAACCGCCTCTAACCGCCTCTAAGTTGTTCCAACTGCAACTGCTCTGTGTTAAATAATACGACTGAAGCTAGCGGGAGCAACTTGGAGGAGATTAGAGGTGCGACGGGAACAGGCCCTATAATATAACAACACGAATTGAACAGTTGTGGCAGTTGTCTGCAGCCGGGTTCGGTCGTTTGTTCCGGCTATGTTACAGGCTGCTGGTTACCAGGCGCCGGCCTATATCGGATGTTATCAGCTGAGCGCGATCAGAACTGGCTCGGCTGGCCAGCCGCATCAGGCCACCATCTCCACGCCCAGTGACTGCAGCTGACGGGTTTTTAGCGCGCCGCTTCGGTCAGCCGCACTCGTTAGTCCGTCAGTGTCCGCCAAAAAAGGAGTCCCAACGCGGCACAATGCAATTCAATTTACAAAGCTGATGTCTTGATTCGCTCTGCGCGTCCAAAACCTCGATAATAAATCATTCTCGCGTCAGTGCCGGTTTTCAGCAGACGTCCAGGGGGCCCACAGCGGCGGGCATACTTAAACGGACGCAACTCATACTTCTTACTGGCCACGTTTACTCGGTATAGCCATGCGCGACTTTGTTACTTGCAATTGTCGCAAGTCCTATTCCATCATCATATCTCAACTCTAGGCCGGACCCAGTCATTCATCCCGGTAAGAAAAGTTAGGCGTTCCAACAACCTTCAAGCGAGGAATAATCCGTATTACGCCAAAAGGAACTGAGAACGCGGGAGAAAAACATTCCCGAAACAAGTTGCGTGCGCGCGGGTTCTGTCTGATGAGCAAAGTAATAGCATATTTAGGTCAGCGCAGTATCCTGCGCGGCACAGATGATGGGTCAAGCGAGCCAGCCAATAGGTCTAGTGACTGCATTAGCCGCCTGAGATCAACCTCTGCTCCACTTGCGACAAACACCTTGAAGAGCTACGACTCGTCAGGTTCTAGCGACACTGAGTGCTAAATGGCAACTATTACCCTACGCGCCTCCGGACCCGGTGCGCGCTCTTGCCACGCTACATGCCTCATGCCGCTATGGCGCTTCGAAACAAGGTGCGATTCACCAAGCACGGGACGTGTGTTCTCGGCGCCAACCACCGGCGGCGGCAGAGACTCGGCGCGACACAGTGCCCTGCAGCTAGATTGGAAAGCCGTCGCACGCTATTAGTAGCCTCCGATGCTCGGAGTAGTCGCGATACTCTGGCCGGCCACACGTCCGAGTGCCAGCCGACTATTATCAAACCAATATAAGCTTCTTGACCGTACACACACCAACACAGAGATCACTGAGTACTGAAGAGCACTTCTCAACTAAAGAGTAATGGCGCACATCCAACTCATAAGACCCCTTCAAGGGACTGCGAGAGCCCAGAGACCGTCATGAGGCGCCGCCGGTCTCGAGGACAAGAATGAGGACCACTCCTAGGCCCCAGCCGCCCGAAAGTCCCCTGAGCGCGATCGAAGAAAGGGTTCCCTCAGACGCAAACAAGGCCCTTGGCAATGACTGGCCATGGGTCACAGGCCGAAACGTATGAGGCCACTTCAGCCAACCGAGGTGTTCGCTCCCGGCTCACCTTGGAGCAGGCCGCCCTCCAAGCGTGCTGGACGAGTGAGGCCACTCAGGCCGACAGACAGGCTCTTAGTCCAAAGACCTCTTCAAGCCGAGCGATCGGCCGAGGCCAAACAAGAACTCCTCATGCAAACTAAAGGCCCCTCAAGCTGAACGAGACTTAAGCCGACCGAAGGATCCCTCAAATCGACCGAGGGATCCTCAGGTCGACCGAAGCCCCTTCAGGCAAACTGAGACCCCTCAGTCCGACCGAGGCCCCTCAGGCTCAGGCCAACTGAGGCCCCCTCGCAGTGTCAGAAAAGCGGCCCGTTTCTCCGTTATTCTGAACTCGGAAGTTTTGTTCCGTGGACAAACGTTATTGGACTCGTAAAAGAATGCCTTTTGTTTTGAGTCTTTGTGCGGTTAGCATATCTGCTGCTGACTGAGTGACGGGAGCATGAAACACGGGATCCTGGCAGGAGTAAGTATATAACACTTAGACCGCAAAACTGAATCCTATCATTTGTTGTTATTTTTACAGGGGCTGCCATTCACGAGGTTGTCGAGGGTGGACCGCGGAGGTTGTCCTTCTGACCATGGTATGTAATAAAACAGCCTGTACATACATCCTAAGGACCAGTGTATGTCTAGTTTGTTGGGTTCATCTCGTCTCCACTACGCCACTTTTTGGTTCTGCCCTGAAATATGTTCCGCCGCCGGCAAAAAATTTGTTCCGCAAACTTAGATCATGGAACCACTTTTCTGACCCTGCCCCTCAGACCGACAAAGGGCCCCTCAGGCCAACTGAGGCCCCCTCAGGCCGACAAAGGGCCCCTCAGGCCGACAAAGCTCCTCGGCCTGAGAAGCTTTTGTTCAGGCCAAACAAAAGCTCCTCGGGCCAACCAAGGGCACCTTAAGCCGGCGCCCGGCTGAGGCTCCCACAAGCCGATCGAGGGCCCACAAGCCGATCAAGCCGATCGAGTCATGCTCTTATAAAAAAGCCCCTTTAGACGAACGAAGGTCCCTCAGGCCGACCGAGTTCCCATCTAGACCGGCCGACCGCCGCTCCCTCAGGCCGACAAAGGGTTCCTCGGGCCGAAGAAGATCTCATCAAGCCGACCAAGGGCCCCTCAAGCCGGCCAAGGTTCCCTCAAGCCTTAGCCAACTAAGGGCCCCCATAGTCGACAGAGGGCCCCCTAGTCGACCGAAGGCCCACTCAGGTCGGCCAGGCCGACCGTGCTTATAAATTATATCTACGGACTTGTTAGCAGATGGCAATCATTGCTGTCAAATCATCCATTATATCATAATCGAAAAAGCAGTCGCAGATGGAATCACAATGCTCGTATACTTCGAAGATAGAATACTCCAAGATGGAATCACATCATCTCGATGCGATGAAATACGCAAAATTAAAAACAGAACATTATGAACGAGTAGTCGTGCAAATTTGGGAGGGGTACACATTTTCGAAGGAAACAGATTTTCGAAAGCATTGGGGGCTCAGAGCACTATTGGGAGGGATCAGCTCAGCATGGGGGAGCCCTCCCAAAGAGATAAAAAGTTCAGCCTATGGTAGTACAAATTCGTTGGTGAGAGTGTGGATTGTATCGGAACTAATTTTAGTGACAGTCAAAGTGCAATTTCTGAAACCAACAAATCCCATTATGACCCCGACCAACGAATCGAGTAAACGCGCGAAAGCGTTAATTTACCATCTAACTAAGCATATATCAGCCATGCAGGACAGGGCAAAATTCTGAAAATAACTCAAAAGCCTTTGAAACAGCACCTCCTGGGTATCATAACACTTACGGATAGCTGTGTCTGTGTTCTTGCATTCTTCCGTCACCTTTTCCCGAACTGACTCTACCCGGCTCTGAAGGGCCTGAGCTCGGCTGGAAATATCCACGAAACTGTTGTGGAGCTCCTCGAAGATGTCTTCGGCAGACAGCACCAAACTTGAAAGCTGGCGCAGCACACTCGTCAGGGTGGTGTTGGCGACCGCCTCGCACTCGTCTTCCACGTCAAATTGGAATCGGCCATCACTGAGACGCAACGGCGAGATATGCCGGAGATAAAAAGGCATGCTTTGCCCTCACAGGTTGCCGTACGGCGTACGCGCACAGCATTTACTCACTCCATCTTTCTTGATTCTTGGGTCGCACCACGGTCACATCTCACAATTTAAATTATGGCTTCATTTCGCGACGTCAACATGCTGCACCCCACGGCCACAGGATGCCACCACCTCACGCCACGATCCCTTTCACAGAAGGAAAGACGCTGCCGCAATAGCGCGTACCGTGCCCCAGCGGATCTGATAGCGGATGATAGCGCGGACGATCGCTCCGCCATCGGTCGCCCTTGCCATATCCTCAGCGCGAGCGCCTATGGGCGTCGCGGCACTCCTACCACATTGTCCTCTAACTAGCGTGGCGGGCCTCGCTGCGCTATGACCCTGTCCAGCGACGATGTTCAAAGGTATAAGTAGACGGTGTAGCGGCTAGCGTTGCAGGTACCAGAAGAGTAGAGAGAGAATGCGAGCTCTGTTTCCTCATCTCACTATATATCACTCTCATGCCCGAACATGTGTGTATAATTGTTGTATGAATTCGTGTTTTTTTCAGAGATGTATGTACACCAGAACATTTAATTTATGTGTATATACACGGACGCCAACGCAATAGAACGCTCCTACTCTATCAGTTGTTATCGCACCAAATCTCTGACATGTGAGCTGTCCTGGAGGTGTCATTAGAAATAAGTTGGTGACTTTTTTAAGCAAACATTTCTAGGAAACAGATGCGCACTAGCTTAGATGTCGACTGATTAAATAGTGTGCTGATAACACACGGCATTACCTCAGTAGTCTTCGATGCGGTCGCGCGTCCGTGCGACTCAACATCGACACCTCGGATCTTAGTTTGTGCGATTCGTGCATAGATTCTCTCCGTACGAGTGCCCTCACGGTAGATGTTCCCGGCGATTCCAGCACCTTCTTGTGCCGCAGTTCCAGAGCGCTTCTTGGTGAAATCACCAAGCTTTGAATAATTGAAGTTACCTGCCTCTAACTTAGTCACTTATCTGATATATAAACCGAGAGCCCTTATGACGCTCTTCACTAATTTTGCACTGGGGGGATTCTCCATACTGTCAGACTGCTCGCATTTATACAGCCTCGTGTCTTTCTTGGGTTGTCGGGTGTCGCCACTCGAGGGCGACGAAGGACGTTGGCTTACCCAATTTTCGCCTCTTGAAGGACTTGGCTAGGATTGACAGAAGACGCTCCGTAAGAACTTGTTGACCGTAAGGAGGGGTGTCGAGTCGACTGAACAGCGAAGAGTTCGACGTTGGAATCGTGGTTAGGAGATGGCCCGGGAGATACGATGCTGCGTCATGCGGAATTCGCCGCCCGGGAAAAGCTATGTGCTTCTCCTTTGACTGTGTTATGTGGCGCGCGCCGCGTGCTCGGTAATATGCTTTTTCCTGTGTACCAATCAATCTAGAGCTCGCGTCCGGACGTAGCGGGCGACCTCTTTTGCCTTCACTGGTGCCAGGGTGTACGGTGCGTGCCACTCGTTTAGCCAGGTGCAGGGCGTTCGCCAGCGAGCCGAGATTAGGGGGTGGTGGAGCGAGGCCTTGGTAGCGGGGGGCCCGTTAGCCTCTGGCTATTGTCTGAACGTCGTTTCGCATTTTCGCAATGGCAGGCCTTCGTACATAATAGGCGTAATTTGTTGGAGATTCAGAAAATTGTACTTGGAGGGTGAAATGTGGACGGGCATTCTCTTTGAATTCTCGTGCTCCTCGCGATCCGCATGTGGCGGGTACCGCGGTCCTTCGGTCCAGTGGCTTTCTTGACGCCCTCTGTTGATAGAATCTGTAACGGTGTTTGTCTAAATGAGTCATAGAGGCGCCATGAAAGACTCCCGCTGTTATTGATTGAAAGTATCTGAGAGTGTTGGTGCGTTCATTTCGCTCCACCCGGAAAACCAATGCGCAGACACAACGCTACGCCCACTAGCGGCCCACTTTGGTGGAGTTTACTGATGTGAAAGAGTGCAGCGATGCGAATAAAATTGGGAAACGGTCATCGTAATTCATTTGTGTCTATTCTCAACCGGAATTGAGCCCTCTGGTTGGTAGGTATAGGTCTTTACGTTGGCCTCTCGATAATTTCTGTCTTAATCGGCAGTCCTCGCTCACTGGCCGTGACACTTCCGGACGAGGGAGGGCTGATCGCTAGGATACAAAACCCGTAGAGCGATCTTCTCCACACTACGACAGAACTCTAACTGGCTACGGAATAGTCGAGAAATATCAATACTGGGATTGAAGTTGCACTCGCGTTCGCACTGGAGGAGTTTTCAAGTGTGGGCCTCAACAAATAAAGTTATTTGTCGTTAATCTGATGATAGGTGGTTATATTTCACTGAACTAATGATATCGGAATGTGAATTACCTCACTGGAGCCGATCGGTAAGTCTTCAGTCCAGAAAAAGGAAGGGAACGGCCGATTGGGAAGGCATCTACTTGTGGAATAATGGCTAAGTTAGTGTGTCATAGTTATTGGCGGAAAACTAGGCTTTGACGGGTAAATACTGCTAGTTACCAGGTTTTTGGTCACAAATGAAAGTCTCTGATATACTTGTGTTCCCAGCGATTTCGCACGACTGAGCAAGGTCCCTTGCCCTCATGGCTTCGAGTCCAAACCTAGGACATCGAGTCGCCCTTACTCGCGCCCGTGGACCCTGAGTTGAGTTGGATGATTGAAATCGCACTATAATAATATACCGGCGACTATTCGATGCAGAAGTGTCAACCGTGAGTAATGCTCACAGCGATAGGTATGATCCCTAAGAGACATTTTTACGCAACTCGGCTCATGGATACTCCGAACTAATGATTTCCTAATTTTCTATCAATCCTACATATAACCATTCTGTGCTCTCACGTTTTTGGTCAGGCCACCGTGGTGCGTCTCGCGGCGTGCTCGCTAACACTCGTTTTGGTCGTTACGCAACAGCTGTTGCACCCAGGATGATTTGCAACTCATTCATATGTTTTTGTTATTCCAGACGCCTTCTTGCAGTCACAATGCTTTTTTTTTGTAGTTTCCAGGACGACTTTTTTTTACGTCACCACTGACGATATTTCCGCTACTAGCGTGGCGCAATTTTATTTTATCGATCACACTTATGCCATATATTATACGTTTCGGATTTCGTTGAATCATACGTATTTATGCGTCTTAGGCCACTCAATACGTGTATTCTTGTTAGGGTTTTACTACGGTGCTGATTCGGAATTTAATGGCGGTATTATATTACTCTTAGGTTACGTTCCTCGATCGCTTAGTCTTAATGGCCGATTATCATTCATCTTTAGGTTTCGTTCTCTCGATTGCGCAGAACTGATAGCGATGGCTAGGCGTATTCATTATCTTAGGTTCGTCTCGATCGGCGCGATTGATGGCCCCTCCGTGTATTAGTAACTCTATCTTAGGTGTTGTCGTCTCGGTCGGACTTAATGTCCACAATCTAGATCAATCCTCCTTTTATCGCTGTAGTTTTCCTACTCAATCATAGGCCTTTTTTTGTTGCTTAAATGGCTATATATATCTGTATAGTGTTGTCGTGGCTCGTTCAGAGATTCGAGGACCTCTATACTGGGCCTTAGTATGCAGTGGACATCTCTCAGGTCCTAGAGGAACTATAGCACTTCGGACTCCCCGCATACCGTAGCTTATTAGAAGTAATCCCGATGAGTACAGTATACGCCAGTCGATTCGATAGCAGAAGTGTGCACAGAATTTAGACATCTTTACTACTCAGTTGATGGAGGATCTCGACTCGTAAGAACAATTCTCCTACACTATAACCTATCTCTGAATTTCGATGATTGACAATTTCTACGCTCACGTAGAGACTTCACGTGGTCTCTCGCAGTGATCTCACTAAACTTTGCTTTTACGCAACAGCTTGTCTCGGACCCTGTTCTAGGCAGCCTCTAGATGTTTTTTGTAGTGTCTTCCAGACCGTCCCTTCTTGCAGCCATGTTTTTATCGTTTTCAGCGGTTCCAGCTTGCTTTGTTTACCACATGGACAGAGTATTTCCGCTACAGCGTTCGGCCATATGTTTATTTTTATGCGATCACTTACGCTCGTATATTACTTCTTTAGTTTTCGTCTTGATCGCGCCTGGCTATCGAGCTTTATGGCTATATATTATCTTTAGGTTCGTTCTGCGATCGGACTTAATGGGCTAGTGGATTATATTATCTTAGGTTTCGTTCTCCGTCGTACTTGAATCTTGCCTACCGGTATATTAATGGCTTAGGTTTTCGTCGTCTCCGGACATCTCTGCGGATTGGGGCTTTAACGTGGTATTATATGTCCAATCTTAGGTTTCGTCTCGATCGGACTTTATGGCTATATATTATCTTAGGTTCGTCTCGATCGGACTTTATGGCTATATATTATCTTAGGTTTCGTCTCGATCGGACTTAATGGCTATGGGTATATTATTCTTCTAAGGCTTCTTTACCGAGGTCTCGATCGGACTTAGATGGCCTATATATTATCTTGAGTTTCGTCTCGTTGGGACTTTATGAGCTTTTTAGATTATCTTAGGTTTTCGCGTCTCGATCGACTTAATGGGCTATATATTATCTTGACAAGTAATTCGTCATATATTCGCTCACCTTAAATGCCCTATATTATCAATCTATAGGTTTCGCTGCTCTGAGATGGCAGGAGCCCTATTAGCTATGACTTGATCAGTCATATCTTAGGTTTCGTTCCTCGGGCGATCCGACTTTCATGGGTCTAGGCTCTGAATACTTTAGTACACGTTGAGGGCATTCGTCTCGAGTGCGCGTGGTGGTGCTTATATATGATATCTCTTAGGTTTTCTCTCGATGCGCGACTCTAGAGGCGCTATCTTGTTACTCTTAGGTTTCGTCTCGGAATTCACAGGCAGCTTATGATGGCTTTACTTTTCTTCATCTCTGTTAGGTATTTCTAGGCATTAGGTTTGGTTAGTGGTTAGGTTAGGTTAGGTTTAGGTGTAGGTAGAGTTAGCTTAGGTTAGGTTAGGTTAGGTTAGCTGTAGGTTAGGTTAGGTTGTGTGGTTTTTGGTTTTTTTTGTTGTTTTTTGTTAGTGTTCTATATGTAGCTGAAACTGGCTTCTAGAGAGTTAATGTTTAGTGTTTCTATAAATTTATCGGAAGAGAGTTGATTAAGAATTCCCTATTAGTTTCTGCTAAGGGAATTTGTCGAGAAAAAAAAAGGAAGGGAGTTGAGACTAATATGTAACATCTTCCTCTTTCTCAGAGTCTTTGCACCAGTAGTACCGCATGCGTTTATATCCGTCCGTTAGGTGATTCTAGAGTAGCAATACTTGGCGTATATAGCTTAGTGACAGTTTGACAACAGACCTTGAACTGCAGAGGATGACGACCAAATGGCGCTCGGACGGTGCCGTGTTAAAATTTAGAGACGGCCAGATGTTGGAACGTAATAACGTCATTCCCCCAGCGGTTTAAAAAATGTTGAGAAGCGTAAGAGTTACGAGTGTTCGAAGTAATAGTGTCTAGAGAACATGGCAGAATGTCCAAATAATAAATTAGTGATGAAATAGTAAAGTTTTGAAACATCTAAAAACGCTAGGGGGGTCCGAGTGCTTGACCACCAGCTTTAACACTAGGTTTAATAACTAACCTTAGACGCATCAAAACATCATTATTGTAATGTTATCAGGGACTCTGGGTGTAGGAAAAACTAATCTGGCAAAGGTAGGTACTCATCAAAACACTGATAGTGGTAATGGTGTGGCTGACGTCACCATCGTGGCTGCTGGTAACACTTTCCAAAGTCTCTAGTTGGACAGCCCTAAATTCTCAAGGTTGGCCAAAATTTGTAAGGTTGAATTGAGGCTGCGGTGTTTGATGATGTCACTAGGTGATGGTGAAACAGGCAAATTCAGGCACCGATGGTGGGGTCAGTGATTGTGAAACAGAGTGGTTCATTCACGAGCACAATGTACACGGGCAGTGAATGATGGTTGAAACCACAGGGGTATTCAGGCAACCCAATGGTAAGACTTGGTGGGGCAGTGATGGCGTTAAGAAACCGCGCCCGTATGTGTCCAGAACGCGTACCACATGTGCGTGGGTGGGGGGGCTGGGCAGGTGATTGTGAAACAGGTGGAAATTCAGGGACAACGACGACAGTGGAGGCAGTGAAGGGTGAAGACAAGAAGAGCCGATATCGGGCAATGATGGTGAGGGTCAAGTGATGGTAAAAACAGGGGTATTTCAAGGCACTGATGGTTGGGGGCAGTTGAATAGTTTGAAAACAGATTGCACTATTCAGGGGCCACGATTGGTCGGTGGCTAGTGATTGTGAAAATGGTGAATTCGAGGCAATTGATGGCACAAAATGGACAAAGCAAGCAAAGAACAAGCACAAGGTCAAAAGCAAAACCTTTTACCATGTAAAGCGCTTAAAAAATATACTATATGGTGAAACAGATGCATATTCAGGCACCGATGGTGGTGGCAGTGATTGTGAAACATGGTGAATTCAGGCAATGATGGCAAAGGACAAGCAAGCAAAGACAAGCAAAGGCAAAGCAAACCTTTACCAGTAAAGGCTTAAAAAATATATATATGGTGAAACAGAGGCGTATTCAGGCAACGATGGTTGGTGGCAGTGATGGTGAAACAGGCATATTAAGGCACCAATGGTGGGCATTGATGGTGAAACAGAGGCGTATTCAGGCAACGATGGTGGGTGGCAGTGATTGTAAAACAGAGACAAATTCAGGCAACAATGGCGAAGGGTAGTAATAGCGAAACAGAAGTGAATTTAGGCAACAACGGCAAAGAACAGTGATGGTGAAACAGAAGATGTATTCAGGCACCGATGGTGGGGGAGTGATTGTGAAACAGGCGAATTCAGGCAATGATGGTGAAAGGTAGTGATTGTGAAACAGGCAATGATGGCAGTGGGGCAGTGATTGTGAAACAGAGGCGAATTCCCCCCATCGGTATGGGCGCCATATAACTCTTTTGTTGCGGCGCCCTTAAGCCCAAATCATCATCATCATCCCCCCATCGGTGCCTGAATACGCCTCTGTTTCACTATCACTGCCAACTGCCCCCACCATTGTTGCCTGAAAATGCCTGTTTCACCATGACTGCTCTCCGTCATCGTTGCCTGAATTCGCCTCTGTTTTATAATCACTGCCCCCATCATTGTTGCCTGAATTTGTCTCTGTTTCACAATCACTGTCCCCCACTGTCGGTACCTGAATTCGCCTCTGTTTCACAATTGCTGTCCCCACCATCGGTTCCTGAATATGCCCGTTTCAACATCACTGCCCCCGTCATCATTGCCTGAATTTGCCTCTGTTTCACAATCATTCCCCCCCACCAACCCCCCCAATCGGTGCTTGGATACGCATCTGTTTCAAAATCCACTGCCTTCGCCATCGTTGCCTGAATTCGCCTCTTTTTTCACAATCTACTGCCCTTCCCCCCCCAACACCATCACATCGGCTTACTGAATACGCCTCTGTTTCACCCATCACGGCCCCACCATCAGTGCTGAATAGGTCTCTGTTAACATCACTCCTCTTTGCCATTGTTGCCTGAATTTGCCTTGTTATCACAATCCACCCCCCCCCACACACACACACACCATCGTGCGAGAATTCACCTTCTGTTTACAATCACTGCCCCACCATCGGTTCCTGAATACGCCTGTTTTACCATCACTACCCCCACCATCGGTGCCTGAATATGCCTCTGTTTCACCACCACTGCCCTTTGCCATCGTTGCCTGAATTCGCCTCTGTTTCACAATCATTGCCCCCACCATCGGTGCCTGAATTCGCCTCTGTTTCACAATTACTGTCCCCACCATCGGTTCCTGAATATGCCCGTTTCAACATCACTGCCCCCACCATCGTTGCCTGAATACGCCTCTGTTTCACCATCACTGCCCCCGTCATCATTGTCTGATTTCGCCTGTGTTTCACAATCATTGCCCCCCCACCACCACCACCATCGGTGCCTGAATACGCATCTGTTTCAAAATCACTGCCCTTCGCCATCGCTGCCTGAATACGCCTCTGGTTCACCATCACATAGTGACATCATAAAATACCGCAGCCTCAACTTAACCTTGAGAATTCGGGGTCAACCTTGACAATTTGGGACTGTCTATCTAGAGACTTTGGGAAGTGCTACCACTCGTCCGCGACGGTGACGCCAGCCCCACCGTTACCCTGATAGTTTGCCAGTGCCAATTAGTGCGTCAAGATCATCTTCACCCTGACAGTATGAAAAGTATGACGTTTGAGTCTTATTCTATCTGGAGTGCAACAACTCGACCTGTTTCTTGCATAAATTTAGTAATTTCTGAGGTATTATGATGTGCTGATTGAAAATCTGGTACTCATTTGGGTTGCAAATCAACTATTAAATCGTCCTAACTGACATAGATCTTATAATTTTCTGCTCCATTTCTGCTGCTGATTTCTGCTGATTCTGCTGCTCCACATTGGGTGCAATGGTTAGGCTAGGCTAGGTAAGATCACACTTATGACTCATTTGTATCTCAAATAAGCATCATATTTTGAATCAACTGGGATCAGGGAGGGGGCACTCACAGGTCACCTGCAAAATCTTATGCCTGAAACAGGCTGTGAACGAAAATTGTTTACTGATACTGGACTGATGACCACATTCTAAGAATGTGGTAAAAAAGATCTCTACCCAAAATTACATTCATGAGAAGGACATTATTATCATGTACATAACCCATGTTGTTATTCAGTGCTCACTTTTGCATTTTGGAGTGTTGTGTCTTTTTGTGCTTTGTTATTTGTATTATTCTGCGGTAGATCTTAGTGAAAATTACCACTATTTGGTGCACACATATGATGTTGTTAATTACAAAAGTGGCCTTGCAAGCTGAAAAATTTAACCCTGCAATTGGCTGGGGCTCTAGCCAAACCCATCAGCTGGGGGGGGGATGATTTTTCCCCTCGTTCTCTTCCGAACCAATAACCGCAGCGAGACGCACAAGTCGGCAATCGAAAGCTCTCAATGAGACCACTCTAAAGCACACGTGAAATTTGCTAAATAAGGTCGCATGTCAGCTCACAGTCGGGTCATAGGTCAAATGTAAGATATTTGAGTTTGTAGGCCATACTTTCCATCCAAAGCCTTAGATTGAGACAATTATCACACAAGGTGCTCTCAAAGGTATGATTCAACTCATGTACAAGCAAAAGTGAAATAGTAAGCAAAGGACAAGATCAAGATCAGGTCTAATCAGGTCACTATTGGCAAGAGGTCATGCGACACATGCTGTATGGGTTATCTTACGCATATAATTCGATTTTTGCAGCCATTTTCACACCTGACCCGTTATAAGGTCAAGGTCAGGTCAAAATTTGAAATGTCAGCTACATGTCAAATTAGGTACAACATGCATATTTAAATGCAAAATGCATATTTCACAACCAGTTTTGTCTCAGAAATACAGTGGTGCCATTTGTTGTATCTGGTAAAAAACAAACGTACTTTAAAAAATGGCGTCATGGGGTACTTATACTTCGGGAGCAAATGGGCGTCATATAACTACTTTGTTGCGGCGCCCTAAAGCCACATTCATCATCATCATCGGGAGCAATCAGTGACTCAAAAATACAGATATTGCTTTGAAATTTGGATTGGGTATTGTACA
The DNA here is from genome assembly GCA_014673585.1 of Semibalanus balanoides. Taxonomy (NCBI): domain Eukaryota; kingdom Metazoa; phylum Arthropoda; class Thecostraca; order Balanomorpha; family Balanidae; genus Semibalanus; species Semibalanus balanoides. Next base: position 84,886 of record VOPJ01009313.1, read on the forward strand.
TATTCGGTTTTCTTACATATCTTTCGTTTTTTGAAAATATATAAAAAATTGAGAGCATTTAAAAATACGCGTTTTTCTGTTGTTGTTGAAGTTTTGGGGGGCTCAAAACGCAAAATGTTATCAAATCCGAGATTGTTATTTTCTACCCCGTGTCATTTTCTTTCTTTTCACATTTTTCGATTGCATTTTTCTTTAGGAATGACCTTTGCACAGCCTGTTAGAGTTTAGCTGATATTTGCGTCAAACTCGTGTGTAGTGACGTCACTAAATATGATATAGCGCGATTTTTTCTTATTGCACTGAAGACGTCAAATTGATGTAGGAGAAGGTACCAGAAGTTTCGCGTTGATACGCTGTTTTTGAGCTATCGTGAAAATCCGATGGGGCGTTTTCGCCCCCCCCCCCCCCAGCCAATGGCGGGTTAATATGTTGTCCATATGTTAACATGCACTATCCTGTTGTGTTTTGTGATGCTTTTCGCAGGAGTCAGGAGTGGAAGATTTCTGCCGAGAAATATTTGCTAAATGGAACCAGTGTGATACAGAAAGTGCTGTGAATGTGGAAGATGGAGCTACCCCAAAGGTGAGTAATCTTTTCACTACTGTTTCAGGTGCCGTATCACAAAACTTTTTGTGAGCAAATGTTTCAATTGTTTTGAAACTGTTTATCAAGTTATATCCAAAAACAGTATTGTACATGCATATAATTGATGCTTGTTAATTGCATTTTAGAATTACATGAGACTCGAGAGTTAACCTGCTCCGTGCCGGTGCTCGGCGCCACCTTTGCCGTGGCAAGGGGGGTGCGTTTCGACGCCCCCGTCGAACTTGGCTCCTATGGGACGTAGACAAAAACACTGTTTGAAAGCTTGTCAAAAACTATTTTGAAACTATTTCAGTCTCTTTTTCTCAGGTCAGTATTGAAGTCACCAGAGGTCATCAAAGGTCGGATTGTCCAGTTTTAGGACTTTGCTTTAAAAAAAACGTGGGAACTCTGATTGCTAGGAACAAACGGAATTTATAATTCCTTGCAAATTGCAATCACCAACGTGTCCTCAAAGTTTAGCTCAGGTCAATCGTTAAGGCTCCAGAGGTCATCAAAGGTCTAAAAGGTCATGTTTTGTCCAAATAGTTTTTCACAAATAACGTTTTACCTAATTAAGATAGGCCAATCATGTTAACGCCATCGTGTTTGTATTGTCAATGCGCTTCATATTGCATTAATTATGACCGGTCAACTTAGAAATTTGACCTCAGATCAAGGTCAAATGGTGACCCAATTAGGTCATGTTGCACATTGGAAGACGTGCGTCGACGAGACGAACACATTGGTGCCGGTTTCCTCTTGATTTTATCGAATTGTTTAAAAAAAAGTGTTGGTGAACTCGGATGACCTTGGCTGACCCTGTTGGGGTCACTTAACAAAAACTGCACCTGGGTCTTCAAGAATGGCTTATGATAACATGATCCGGAAGGAATCGGGTTGATATTATGCGTACCCTCAGAAAAGGAAGCATTACTGGCGGATCTAGCTGTCTTTTTTTTGGGGGGGGGGGCAATCGTAAGGAATGGTTTCCCTTACGAAACGTTGAAGGGCCCCCTTCCGGAGCGTTGAAAGGGCTCCTTCCCAAGCGTTGAAAGGGTCAAACAAAACGGATAAAAGGTACGTAACAAGTATGGAGAATGCCCAATGCAGTATGGCGTGTATGGTAATATGTATGGCGGGCCATACCAGCTTTGAGGAGCTTGAGTTAGCAAATTGCCATATCAATTTTGAAACCATTGACACCAATTTGAAATCAGCTATACCAACTTGGAATATTTTTAGGTTTAAAGGGACACTGCTTTTTCCGGATGATATAACATGATGATAAGACTTGTTCTAGCAAAAACATGCTAGAACAAGTCTTAGGGACTAAATATTATTTGTAATCGTACTTTTATGCTCACCAAAGCAGCGCAAATACACAAAAAACTATAATTTATTGCATTTTTCATAATAATATAAAAACGGTTTGCGATTTCCACACACCTCTAAATAATATGGCAGCGATTGAGCGCCAAATTCAGCGCAGTTCAGACATTTCCGTATTTAAAAACATAATTGTGCAGTGAGTACCTTAAAACAATGTAAACAATCCGATACCAAAAAACTCGATTGGAAAAACTGCATCATTGCTGGGAAATCAAAATCCCTTCGTAAAAGTCCAAAAATAATTCGGGACAAATCTTTCCTTCATGCCTATTATTGAGCTTAAATCAGGCCATAATAAGACATTAAATGTTTTCTGACATAAATTTAAGTAGAATGCTTAAGCAAAAAATGTAATTTTTTTCCATAGATGCACAAGGCTGCAATTTATTGATTTTGGTACGTAGTGGTGGCGGACTCGTCAAGCTCATTGGCTGGAAGAAAACTAAACTTTGAACGATGATATTGGGCCACTGGGCGCGAATTAAAGAAGGACTTCATGGTGCTTATCAAATCCAGTTGTTCTTTAACATACTAAATTGTACTTTGAACGGACAGTGAGAAGACCTGGAATTATTAAATAAATTGTGCCGCCCTGGATATGCTATGCATTCTCATCAATAAGTCGGATTTAACCCGCATATAACATAATGTGTAGTTTAATTGCGCCGCGGAGCGGTGGTAAAATTTGGAGTTGTATTCTCTGGAGTCTGGACAGCTGCAATCTTACTGGTTAAAGGTTCAGGGTCTCTTCAGTTCATCTAGGGGCTCCTCCGACCTTTTCAACGCCCTTCCCAGACCTGTTCAGCGGACCTACCTGGATCCGCGAAAGACCTGTGGAGTGGTGATTTATATATTTATATAAATATATATATATATTATATATATATATATATTATATATATATATATTTTAAATACAAGAGGAAATTACTCCACAAGAAAAATACTGAAATCAGAGCTTTCGGGTATATTGTAACACCCTTCGTGAGCGATTAAGAGGCATACTCGAACAGGTCATTGCTCGTCTCAAAGACGAGCAATGACCTGTTATTTGTTTCCATCGAAACATGTATTTCTGGCACAGAGGCAGTCATTATGCCTTTATTACCCCGATCGCTTTTTCTTGTGAGGCTTGATCGCTTTTTAAGGGGGCAAACAGGTCATTTTATGTCTTGTGGGGGATGACCTGGCCTTAGGTCACCGATACAACAAAAACAAAATCTGAGATGTACGAATTGTTAGTACCTAGGACTTTATGAAATTCTGTAAACACAAAACAGATCGGCCCCTGTGGCTGTGGTACGACCGCATTTTTTTAGGTGGGGTCACGTGACCTGGCCTGGATACCTGACTGGGTATGACCCGAGGTCAATAATTTCACACTATGTGTCTGTGAGTAATTGATGTCCGAATAGGCATGCAAAAAAACGGTGGCGCTGCGCGCCGCCGTTTTTACGCTATCCTCGAAAAATCTTAGGGGCGTCTACCCACCCCCCACCCCCGGCCCGGCGCGGGTTAAGGGGAGTGTGCCTACTCACATCGGTCATGTGGAGTTGTGGACACTGGTCTATAAAATATATTTTTATGAATTTAGTCATATGCTTATTTTCTTCAGATTCACTCTAGTTGCCGAGATATTCCAAATTCGCCATGATTATGTTGGCAACACAATAATTACTGATATTCGCCAGAGAGCTTTCGCTACTAGAAGCATTTGCCCTTATATTACAACGCTAGCATATATCGTTAACGCTGGCCAATAGAAAACAGCTCGTGCGTGCTGATAGCAGCTGCCGAACAGAGCCTCGATAACTATTGTACATTGTTCGTATGGGGTTGTTTATTGTCTTTGGTGCGCCATTCTAGATAACATTTTCTTTACTCTGTTTATAGTGGCGATCGTTAATGGATTTTGAAGCAAAACAACATGCTAAACAAAATATAATTGAAAATTAAACTAAAGGGGCTCCAGACGTGAATTGTATCGTATCAAATAATCAAACCAATAGCCTCTTACCGTAGTAAAAATATTTTGACATTCCAAAAGAGTAGGCACACATCCTTTAAGCATATCATACGCCATAGAAGTTGTCGGCGCGCCCGAAAACCCCAATAAACAAACAAACAACACTCATGAAGCATCTGTATTCTTTTGAGCTGAAATTCGCTCAATTAGTTGGATATCTGTAATGAATATGTAAATTGTTTATCGTGGTGTCATTTAGTATTTGTATTTCTGTGTCTGTACCTTTCTCGGATATTTGTAATGAATTATGTACACGGTTCATCGTGGTGCCATTTAGCATCTGTATCTCTGTGTCTGTACCTTTCTCCTTTAATGAAGTTTTATCATCAGGTTGGTATCGAAGATCAGCTTTCCAAGATCATGATCCAGCAAAATTTGTCTGCAACTGTCACAGAAAAGCCCAAGGTGTCTAATACAGACAAAAAACTGAAGGAAGCCATTTTGAAACAATATGCTGAGGTGGGTCTTCGAGTTGGAAGACTGTTTACAAACTGTATGAAACTGTTAACGAATTGTGTGTATGCAACTGTTTATAAACTGTGTGTATGAACAAAGCTGGATAAATGAGACTCTTTCATATGCAAGAAAAACAATGATCATTTAATAATCATACTGTAAGTAGCTATAAAACACAACTCCAACAATAACTGTTGAGCTGTATACTTTTGCATCGGAACTAGGAATTACTGGAGGTGTGCCGCGTGCATGACTTGTCTCTTGGAATGTAACATTCACAGTCCATACATATTATTACAAATATTCACAATTTCCCCCGTGTCATGCATAATCATGCTTAATTTGTCACACCACATCTGCTGCTTGTTATGTCACATATCTGTGTATGGGGTGCAGATGTCTGTATATGGGGTGCAGGTGTCTGTCATCTAGTGGTTTGTGTTGTCACATATCTGTGTATATGGGGTGCAGGTGTCTGTCATCTAGTGGTTTGTGTTGCCACATATCTGTGTATATGGGGTGCAGGTGTCTGTCATCTAGTGGTTTGTGTTGTCACATATCTGTGTATATGGGGTGCAGATTTCTGACGAGGAGGATGAGGATGAGGACGAGGAGCATATCGAGGCCGGTAAAAACACCAACCGGGAGGACGTCAGCAAGGAGGAGCAGGAGCGCCGCGAGCGCATGAAGGCAGAGTCAGCCGCCAAACGGGAGAAGGACAAACTGGACAGGTCAGTGTTCAGCGCCGACGGCCGCGTCACTGTGTGGTGCCGGTGCTGGAAAACGACGCCCTCTCGTTCACGCCCGCAGAATCTGGTCATGGGACCCAGTGGGGATTCGCCAGCCTGATTGGGCCACTCGCGCTCCTCGATGCCTAACTACGCTGTGTTTCAGGCCACTCTGTGGGTCGCCTGACACCAGACGATCGCTGTCTGTCTGCTTAGGATAATGGGTTACATTGATGATTATGATTGTATGGTATGATTATGATGGTATGCCCTACCTCGGCCGGGTAGGGCAAGACCACTGCGTGTCCGGGTAAGGGGTTGGTACGACTCCCTGGCTTTAATTCGCCCCTAATTGAGCTAGAGCTTCGATTAAAAAACGAGCGTGTTGCTCGTGACGAGAGGAAGCCATTGATACCAGATTGTAAGGTCCCGGGTCAATAGGTGACCTCTGAGATCATGTCAATGATCTAAATGTCATCGTAAATGTGTGAAAATTGAATACTGATCGAGCCAAAATGGCGAAGGAAGATTTCAGCTTAATACATGTCAAATTTGAAATCAGCGTTACAAAATTACCTAAAAACTGTCAAATTCGAAAAAGCTCATGTCAGGTCATCTTAGGTCAGAGACCTCGGTTGACTTGTGGAATCGCTTCACCCCAGTGGAACATAGTTGTGTAAAATGGATCCCAGATTTGAAATTAGCGTCACAAACTGTACTAGAAACGGCCAGAAGCCCCCCAAAAGTCATCGGAGGTCGGTGACCTCGGTTGACCTCAGAAAAGGTCAGTCGAGGTCACAATCTCAACGGAAGCCACAGCTGTCACCTGGAAACACCTTTGCATATGCTCCTGATTCCTGAACAACAAACACTCGGAAACTGCACATGTAACAAGGGTTGATACTACGGGACGCCAGTTGCCCTTGACATGACCTTGAGAAACAGGTCATAGGCCGCGGGTCATGATAGTGTGAAGTTCAAAATTATGGGCGCCTTATAACAATTTTGTCGCGGCGCCCTTAAGCCCCAATCATAATCATAATCATAATGAAGTGCGAAATTTTCAGAAAATGTGTCAAATTCTTCAAAAGTGGGGTACTGAAAGTTTCATCGCGATCGTTTCATAACTACGCGAGTTATTTCGGGGAAAAAAAACGAGGGGTGGCCCGTGGCATCCCTCCCTACCCGGGCGAGGGTTGAGGATGCCGCAGCTACTAGGCTATGTGGCGCCCTCGCCCTTGTAGGCTACATTGTTGCACTCCATGGTATCACAGCCCAGTGATATTGTGTCGCCGTGCTGTTTGCGCTATTTCAGGGAGAAGCAGAAGCAGCAGCAGACTGATCGGAAGTACAAGAAGAAGAAGCGGACGGCTAAAACGCGGAGGAAGCGGAGATAGCAACGGCTCACTGGTGCTTAGTGAAAGTCATATGTCGTGATACCCCGCCTCGGAGAGCCATGTGCTTTGATATTCGCCTTCTGCGGCTCACTGTGGTGCCTGAGAATGTTCGGTCAGATTTGCTGACTGGCCGACCGAGTGACCCTGGTGAGCGTGGGGAGCAGGCGCGTGGCGCTTGTGTGCGTTCTTAGCAGCGTCCAGTCACCCGTTCATTGATGATAATCTCTCAGACTCGGTAACCTATCCCGGCGCGTCAAAGGCCCTGCCTGTTTTGGCGTCTAACGGGTCCCCCGTCCTTCCTGCGGTGAACCCGTCTGTTTTCGGCTTAACGGCGGTGTAATGTTGTTCTAATGGAAGTGAATCTGACACTTGGGCGGTGTGAGCAGCTGTGTGTGCTGTCAGCGGCAGGGATTTAGCCAGCCGGCGGAGACTCGGAGGAGGGGCAATACACGATGAGAACCAGCAGGGATTGAAAGAACCAGCAGGGATTGAACAGCGTTTCATGAGCAGTGCCGGGGCCGGCTCCTGTACAGTGATCCCGCTGAGGACGAAAGTCAACGCCGACAAGGGGCGTGATCGCCAACAGAGCGAATTAGTCGGTATCACGACGAATTAGCTGGTATCACGATGAATTAGTCGGCATACCGAGTTTTGCGTTCGGCAACGCGACGAATGAGCTAATTCGCCCAACGAATTAGCGCTGCGGGGCGATAATTTTCAACCAGTCGTCGGGCGGGCGAATCTGTTTTGGCAGTGTTTTTCAAACATTAGGAATAGATATTATGACTTGCCTTGTCTCTAATAGTGATTATAATTGATGAATAAAGTATTTTAGATATTTATATTTCTGATACCGCGTGTGAAATAACCACACAAGCTATGAAATGGCGCAGCAGTGACAAATCCGACGGATAATTAGTTGTTGCGTGGGTGTTACCGAACGCACGAGACAGCTAATTCGTCGGAGAGCGAATTCGCTCTGTTGGCGATCACGCCCTAGAGGTCGCTGTCGACAAAATGACAAATAATGAGTTATTCCTATTCGTTTCGGCAGTGATAATTTGAGCTGAGCGGAAAGTTGTTAAAAAAATGATCACGCTTAACCCTGCGAAAATCCCTGCGGGGCAGATTCTCCCCCCCCCCTCCCCGGTGTTTTTTCGCTTGCCGCTTCCAAACCGTTGAGCGTAGCGTCTTGAAACTTTGTGACTTCCTAGAATTAAATTATGCGTGTTGTCAACATTTTTAGAGAAAAAACGGCTCGGCAGAGGCGGCTCCAGGCTCATGTTTTTTTGGGAGGGTGTTACGAATGCGGTTGTNGAGGCCCCTGATATTGGGAGGCCCCCTGGGTGGCTGGCCCCCCCACTTTTTATGACGTTCCTACGCCTATGATAGAACGACATACAGGAACCCATGTGGCCGGCGCTGTCGCCCATGGTACGAAGCGCAGACGGCGAGTTTCCGATACATTCGTAGTATATCTCAATTCTCATCCATGACATAACTATGACATCGGCAAGCTGTAAGCTGGTAAGTCTGGTGATATGAACTCTGGCAACTGGCAGGGTAAAGTCAAGTGGTCAGAGAAGAAAGCCGTGACTTACGGCTTTCTTCCTAACGGTGCCAGCCCAGCACTCCGTCCGCTGCCGCCCGCTCATGGCGCGAGCCGTTCAAACACCCAGCCATCCTCTCCCTTGTGAACGCTCGGGTCTTCAGCGTCACCCTCCTCTGCACGTCGGAACCGAATCCTGTCGTGCACGCGGTTCGACTGGCCCTGCCAGAACTCGACGACAGTCGGCTGGACGAGGTATCCTCCCCAGTCTGGCCGCGGTACCTCACTGCCGTCGATGTGCCGCCGGGTCAGCTCCACCTCCCTCCTCTCCAGCAGGTCCCGGCCGGGGATCACCTCGCTCTGGCGGCACAGCGACGCGCCGATCTGGCTGGCCAGTGGCCGCGCGTGGAAGTAGGCCTCGGACACGTTGGTCGGCAGGCGGCGCACCGCGCCTTCCACGCGTACACTCCGGTTCAGCACCTCCCAGTAGAAGCTGAGAGCGGCGAGCGGGTTGGCATCCAGCTCGGCAGCCTTGCGGCTGCCGTAGTTGGTGAAGAAGCGGAACCCGTCGCGGCCGAAGCCCTTGAGCAGGACGAAGCGGCCCGAGGGCCGGCCGTCGGCGGTGGCCGTAGACAGACACATGGCGTTCGGCTCGAGGATCTGCCGCGTAGCGCAGGCCAGGTTGAACCAATCACGGAACTGGGAGACGGGTTCGCGAGCCACCAGCTGGTCCTCGGTGAACGCCTGGCGCCGCTCTTTGTACGGGTGGCGCATCTGTTCGACGTTCACCTCTGGTGGGTCGCAGTGGTCCAAGTTCACCTCTGGTGGGTCGCAGTGGTCCAAGTTCACCTCTGGTGGGTCGCAGTGGTCCATGTTCACCTTTGATGGGTCGGAATGGTCCATGTTGACATGCTGCGCTGCAGTGTAGTCCATGACGAGCTGCGGGGCGAAATGGATGACGTGCGGATGAATTACGAATTTATAAACAAATTAACATCACTAACGCTTGTATTCGTGCTTAAGGGACACTGCCACCTTAACATTATATTTGAGTTGAGATAGCCATTTTGCGTGCTTGGCATTGACATTATGTATGGTTTAGGTTAAAACAACCACTGAGGTCGAATCAAAGATAAATTCGAGTTTGGTTTTGACAGTAACTCCCCAGTCCCCAGTGTATTGAACGGCGGACCCTGGATTCCGATGACGTCGTCACTCTTTACTAAATCGGTTACATGATAGTCGACTTGTACATTTGGCCATACATTAGCCGGAAACATTAATCGGCGCGTGAAGCGTTTCTCTAATCCCGAAAAATTTATTCATATGACGTCATCAGCCCAAATATTAAACTATAACTTTATATGAAACTGAGCAATGTTGTGAGAAACAAATGTTCATAATCGTGTTCGGACAGCAATTGACTTCATATTTTGCACCACAAGCGGTGTCATTTGATAACTTTTGGAAGGTGGCCAGTTCCGTAATTAAAAGGTTATTGATTCGACTCTGGTTGAATCGATTGGAATCGTTCAATCAAAATCCTTTGAATAAAAAGGAATTGATTCACAACCAGATCTTTTGATTCATATATTTGAACGGGGACCCTGAGCCGATGTCGTCGTCTCTCTTTACTAAATGTTGATTACAGTCGACTTGTTTTACCTTTGCCCATACATTAGCCATACACTAGTCATATTTATGGCAGCGTGAAGGTTTTCTTTATTCCCAAAAAATCCTTTATATGACGCCATCAGCCCAAATATTAAAACGTAACATTTTATGAAAATGAGCAATTTTGTGAGAAATAAATGTCATAATCGTGTTCGGCAGCAATTACTTCATATTATGCACGACAAGCGGAGTACATTTGATAACTTTTGGGAAGGTGGCAGTGTCCCTTTAAGATTAAATACTTGCCAAAATACAATTACAAGCATTGACTTATGGCAGTCGACAACCTTTATCAGAAACGGTGTACCATATTATTTTAGACAGTAGCATGATATGATTTATGACAAACCAATTCGAGACAATATTTCCAATAACACTAAGGAAAGCCTGTCGTCCAAACCACATCACGCAGTGCCAGAGGCGCAGCCAGGGGAAGGGGGTATTGTCCCCCCCCCCTTACGGGTCACAGGGGGCCCATCGATAATGACTAAGATACCCTTTACATTAGCTGAATGGCTTTCAAAAAGCCACAAAGGAGCCCTCAAACTAGGCGAGAGGTCACTCTGGTGCATGTAAAAGGCCCGCAGAGACACCAAAAGGCATTCTAAGCCAACCCAGGGGGCCTCTTGGACATGTCCAGGGGTCCATTGAGGCCACTTAGGGGCCCCAAAACCTGTCCAGAGACCTCTCGCGCATGTCTACGGGCTCATTAAAGGAAATAGTTCACCTTGAATTTTTTAACACGATTTGACTATATTTTGAAATACAACTTCTTTTCATTATGTCAAAAATAGACATACATCGCGCCGATTCAGGACAGAAGGACGTACATGATTAATGTTATCAAAACTATATGCGTACTCTCCGCAACGTCAAACGTGGCTCAGCCAATCAGATATTCGGAAGTAGTCGCGTAAGATTACTGCATAGCCTCTGCCCAGGTACGTAGGGCCCACATTCTTGACATTCCTTCCACAAAAAGTCAAATACATTCGGCTGAAGAGCCCTTTCAGCCCAGAAAACTTGTAGTCAGGGGTTTTTCGACACGGGCTACAAAACTGCTATCTCAGTTCAAAACCCATGTTGAAGGTGAACTATTTCCTATAAGCCCTTCCAGGGGTCCCTAAAACCTGCCCAGGGGCCTCTTTGGCATGTCCAGGGGCCCATTGAGCCCTCCTAAGGATCCCAAAAACTGCCCAGGGACCTCTCAAGCATGTTCAGGGGCCCATTAGAGTCTGTTCAGGGGCCTCTCGAGCTTGCCCTGGGGCTCATTGATTTTGTTCGACAAAGCAGCCAGCGCAGTCCCTTGCCTGGCCATGGGCCCCTGAGCAGGCTGGAGGGCCCCTGGGAAGTTCAAAAGGCCCCTGTGCAGATCAGAGAGGCCCCTGGTGGGTTAGAAAGGACCCTGAACATGTTTAACTGACCCTAGTTTGCACGGAGGGGCCAGGGCAGGTCGGAGGGCCTTCTGAGCACGTCGACAAGGCGGCAAAGCAGCCAGCGCAGTCCCTTGCCAGGTCTTAAGGGCCTCTTACGGCTTCAAATTCTTAGCAGCTGTCTTGAACCTAAGCGTCAGTAACCTGTCTTCTGTCTTGCCTCTTATTACAGCTATGTGATTGGTGGCTTCAGCAAGTGTCTGAGGCTGAGCTCCGGTTACATGCCTAATTTCTGTCTCCGAAGTGTGGTTTCTAGATAAATTATTTAATGCGAAACGAACTTGCATTCTTCTGCAATATATAAATATATATTATATATATATATAATATATATAATAATACATATATATATAATACATAGGCGTAGGAGCCGGGGGCGGGGGGAAACGCCCCCTCAACTTTTGAGCCTCAAAACCTGGTCCAAAAATACGAGGCATAGCCCACGACCACCTGGGGACGGGTCGGATCCGATCCCCCATCGTTTTTTTTCCTGAATAACTTCCGAAGCGTTGCAGATATCGATGTAAAACTTAGTAGGGGAGAGTGCCCAAACTGTTACATACAAACTGCGCCAGGTTTCCTAAATCCGCTCATATCAATATCTCGAAAAATATCTGCCCTATATTATTTTGTAGTGCATATTATTAATCACCATCACAACATTATTTCCGGGTCTGCTGTCGCCAAGCAAAGGTCAGTGTCGCTGTCAGGAAGTTCATTTTTCGAAATGTTGTGGTTTTCTTATCGGGAACATGCATGGTTTACTGTACTGTTATGTTTTATATTTGAACAGTAGAAAGAAGCCTGAAGTGGTTTGGAATTAGGATTAGCATTTCATTTGCTAATCTTTTGAGCAATAAGGCAGATTCAAAACTCAACATTCCGCCATATTTGCTGTTTTTCCCGACTTGCAGTGCAATCCGAATCGCGCCCATGACATTATTGTCGCCCAGGTCACATAACACTTTGCGCCTTGGCGCCATTTAAGCACCCGGGTATTTTGACCGGTGTAAATAACGCATGGTATTTCGACCCTGTGAGACTTAAAACAAAATTTTCGCACATAAATCTAGGTACGGGGAAACTTCGTTCCAAACATAACTTACACACACAATGTGAAACTGGACGGTTTCATTTCGTATATTTGCAAAGTCGAACAACAATGTAAAATAACATTGGAAAAGTAGGTCACCTAAATGCGCCCGGTTCATGGTGCAATTTTAGGGCACGCTGGCCTATTATGCTGCCTTTTTGCTAAGGATCTGCGAAAAATCCTACAGCTACCATAAGGATCCATGTTAAATGGTAAGTTTATTTGCTAGAAAAATGTTCCGGATCGCGTACTGAAGCTGCAATTTATATTCATAGACGACGTATATGCTAAGCACAGGACGTGTATTTCGCTTAAGGGGCGAATATGGGCACCTCTCCCCCTAACCCTTCGCGTTACATCAATTACTTTATCTATGAAAAGAGACTTAGCAGGTGTGCGTCGAACAAAATGAGATATACCGAATTAGTGGAGCTGCCCAAAGAACCGGTACATAGCATTTTGGTACGACGGGTAGCTAATATGCTGGAAAAAAATCGCAAAAATCGACGTTTTGAAGCAAAATACAAATAAAAACCCTTAGAGCACGTGAAACAATTAACAAGTTCTACCAAAATGGCTATCTCAGGTTTTTTTTAAACCCCAGGAAATTTCGCATTTTTTTTACCAAATCGGACCAATATATATATATTATATATATATATATATAATATATAATATATATATATATACATATATATATATATATATATACATATATATAATATTATATATATATATATATACTATATAATCAGTACATATAAATATACGATATATATATATATATATTATTACCATAATTGTCTGGATGATTACTGATATATATATTTATATATATATATATATATTATATATATATTTATATATAATATATGTATATTGTATATATATACATAATATATATTATATATAACAAGGGCGGGAATACAGGGCCGCGCACAAGGGGCCAAAGGGGCCATGCCCCCCCCCCAAAGGTCCTGAGACTATGTTTTGCCCACCTCCCCCAAACGGTCGGATATACACTGTAAAAATTGGTTTTGCAACAGTCAAAATACAACCATCCACAGAAAAAAAAATCGAAAATTTCGCGCCGCTTTGCGGCATGACACAAAATACGCAATTGTTAAATGATGGAAATAGGGAAAATGGGAAAATGAATTAATTAAGTGTCTGGCAGTCTCCCCTTGTCGCACATTTAGTCCTCACTTAATTTTAGGGTTTGTCAAAATCTTTGAAAATGTCGTTTTTTAGTGATTTTGCATTTTAGTTTTAGTTTTTAGGTGTAAGAAACACAAAATTTCGGAAATCCGATTTGGTGTTTCCTTATTAAAATGCCACTTTCGATCTTTGTCGCTTTCTGTTAGCAATTTGCTGCAAAACTCTATTTTCTCCTTTTTTACCAATGATTTACCTTCTCACCAACTATATCGTCACTAAAACGTCATTATCTCCCAAATGAACTGAACCAATCTTCTCAGTATTAAAATTTTCCCAGCATATGGTATAATGTTGTCAACTCAGCTACATAAATATCAGCAAAATGCTCCGCAGAAGTAAAATTGATTTCAGAAAACATTCAGGCAGGCATGTTAGCCCCCCCCACCTACCACAACCCACGGTAAGGGAGGGCATTATTTTTCATGCTGGCTACATGTTAAGCTAGCTAGCTTGCAGTTCCGAAAAAAGGCGACGCAAACGAGGTTCATGGCACGCGAACAATTGGCCCCTAAAATACCTTAACCTAACCAAATTCGTATCTATAACTGGCAAAATCCACATTAAAAATGCTGCAAAGGCTTAAATACACGCAAACAAAACGGATATACATTTTGTCGTCATTATTTTCAGCGGTCATCCGACCCCCTTAAGAATTATCGGTGACGCCCCTGCGAGTTAGTATGAAATAAAGTGACTATTTGTTACGTGTGTATATGTTACGGAAATTGGTGTTCTGTGTGTTAAAATGTGATTTTTTCCCGATTTTTTTACGTTTTTTCCCCCCAATTTTTTTTTCTTCGAATAAATTTGTTTTTTCACACAAAAAAATGTTTTCTAATTTGTTTTATATCTGGAATGCAAAATAAGGTAATAAGCCCAAATCCGCGGAGAAAAATAAATGGGGTACCTTTTTGCCAAAAAAAGTTGCCCCCCCAATACCGAGCGGCTGGGATCCGCCCCTGTTTATATCATATTATATATATATATATTATATATATAAATAATATATCTATATATAATATATATATATAATATATATTCATTCTTTAGGCAAGTTTTATGGAATGCCCAAGGAATTATTTCGTTTTTCGTCAGCTTCTTTCCCGTGTTTTGTTCGAGTTGTCGGGATCAGATGTTTCGTTGGCTGCCGATAAATCAAAGATTAGATCACCAGTATTCAATGTATTTTTATTATCTACTAGCGACGTTTCTTTTTTTTCTAAAACCATTTTCAAGCTCTGAGGTTACATTATGTACAACTTTAACAGTTACAATACAAATTCAAATATACAGATAACATGTTTTCAAGTATACATCACAATTTAAAAAGAAAAATCTGTTTAGAGTGATTTATAGACATTGAGATTCGAAACGAGACTAATTTCATACAATGGTACCACATTTACGCAGGTTCGCCGAATGTTTTCGAAAACGCGAATAATGTACATATACATTGTTGACAAATTCAACACTTTCAGGCACTACATCCGAAGACACTCTAAGCCTTTTTGGTTAGCCCTTTTATATAAGGTTTAACCAAAAAGGCTAAGAGTGATGCACGAACCAAGCTGTACTGTTAAGCTTTGGCTTCTCCTTACGGATGAAACAGGGCCTCGAGCACATAAAGTCGTCGTCTGTTGCTACATGTTGTCAGGATAGTCGTTTTTTTCAGTCATAGTCCTTTCGTGTTGATGGTGTCTGTTGTGTGTCTGTGTGTCGTGTGGTCGCGTGGTGTGGGAAGAACACGGGAAAGAAGCTGACGAAACGAAATATTCCTTGCATTCAATAAAAACATTGCCTGAAAGAAGAGTTACTGCCAACATTACACCAATACTATATATATATATATATATATATATATATATATAATATATATATATATATATATATATATATATATTCATATGTATATGTATTATATATATTATTATATATATAAACTATATATATAATAATATATATATATATATATATATTTATATATATATATTAATATAAATATATATATTATAAATAATATATATATATATATATATATATAATATATATATATACGTATATAATATATATAAAAGCGCACATAGTCGCTGTTCAAGAATAAGGCTGTGTTTTGACCCGTCATTCCCGCCGGAAATCCGGGGAATCGGTTGAGAAAAGGACTTTCCACCGATTCCGGTAGCAAGCAGTTAACAAGAATACCAATGTATGAGTACATTGCCGAACTGCAGTAGAGTAAAATGCCCGCCGGGGATTCCAGGGATTCCCGCCAGGAATGTGAAGGTCAGAAACAGCCTAAGTGCAGGAGTGATCGGAATAGACCAATGTCTTACATTAAAAGTGGCATAACAAACAAACCCTTCCGAAAGCCTCTAAAAGACAGGCATAACTTACCGAGAGCAGCGTTTGTGTCGCAACGAGCTTTGATGTGACCACGCGCGACGGACGCCCGCTGCGAAATACGCTACGAAGCTGATGCCTGACGTAACTGCGTGTCGTGATGGTTATGTATTTAGAGCTGTTGTTTTGGAGCCCGTTGGTCGCTGAGAGGGGCTCGCTCGTAGGTGACGCCTGGGCAAGGGCGTCGCCACCTTCCGAAAATTGGAGGGCCAGGGGACGGAGGAAGTCAATTCTTTCTATGCAACGCCCACAGACGTTATGTTAAAATCCGAATATAATTGGGGGAGACACGTCCCTCCTAACCCTCCCCCCCCCGATTTCGTCACCCATGCGCCTTTCGTCTGCTGCGTACCAAGTGGTAACGTCACCGAATGGCTCAGCCACTAGTTAGAGGAGATGTAAATAACATTAACGTGCGGTGTTATACAAATGTTTCTGAACTGAAGTTCTTGGGATAAAAACAGTCAAATTACCATGCGTGATCGAAACGTGTGCTCAAACATAGATATCCCACTGGCCTGCCGCACGCCATTTTCAACGATAGCTCCTTGGGCAAAATCGGGTAGTGTTTTGAGTTTTATAATCCGAGTGAGCCAAAAATGTGTGGGTTTTATGTACAATAAAAGTGGGAGCTCTAGCACCATCGCGTTGAAACAGCTGACTTCTGTTATATAATCAGACAACTACAGTGGTCAGAGGCCTGTTCACGGACCTGCGATTGACTGCGGTTCGGCGGTCAGCAGCACAGTTCAGTGAATACGTCAGCAGTGGTCGGAAGCCGGGAGTGCTAACTATGGGCCTGTTCCAGTCGCGCCTCTTTTCTCCTCTAAGTTGCTCCAACTGCAACTGCTCTGTGTTAAAGAATATGACTGGACCAAGTGGGAGCAGCTTTGAGGAGGTTAGAAGTGCGACTGGAACAGACCCTAAGATTGGGGATGGGCGAACGGTATGACGTCACACGGCTGCGGTTGGCGACGGTTCCGGTGGTTGGCACGAAGCAACCGCCGAACCGCAGATGTGTGTCAAGTTAGCGTCGTATTCGTATTCGCTTACAGCGTCGAATTCCGATTTTCACCACACTTAGCACGTAGATCTCATCGAGTTATGCACGAATATGCAATTCGTTTTGACATAAGACAAGTAGTTTGACCTCCAGAGGTCATTGAAATGCCGCCGCACGGGGTACCCTCTTGTTTTTTCGTTTACAATGCGATTTAATCACAAAGTGGCTCAAACGACTCGCCAGCATCTCAGCTTGCGTAAAAAATATATAAAGGTCAAAGGTCAAGGTCACGGAGACGAAATACGAGATTTTAAGCCCGATACCAGCTAGGGAGTAACCCCTAGTTTTTTTTTCTCCCGTTTACCCTCCGATTTTCTCGCAAACGTAAAAAAGGGAACTCGCCAGCAATCCCAGCTTGCGTAATAATAATACAAAATAGAGGTCAAAAGGTCAAGTCACGGAGACGACGCCAAGATTTTAAGCCTCGATACCAGCTCGGGTATCCTCTAGTTTTTTCGTTTAAGGTCCGATGTAATCGCAAAGTGGTTCAAACGAATCACCAGCATCCCACCTGGTTACAGGACACTTGGGCGAATGTCATTTTGACGAATGCATATTGTCGAAGGACACTTTGACGACATGTCTTTTTGACGACATGTGAGTATGCCGAATGGTAAATGGCGATTTTTTTTGTCGAGAGTTTTTTTGCCGAATGTAAAAATGTCGAAATGTCTATTTGGCGACATGTGAAAAAGTCGAAATGTGATTTTGACATGTGAAAAAGTCGAAATGTCTTTTTAACAAATGTCATTTTGCCGACATGTGAAAAGATCGAAATGTCATGTTTGATGAAATGTGATTTTAACGACATATGACAAAAGTCGCATGTCTTTTTGCCGAAATGTTGATTTTGAACGCATGTGAAGATCGAAACTGTCAAGTTTTTGACGAAATTATTTTGGACGACAAAGTGAAAAATTGACATGTTCTTTTTGCCGAAATGTGAATTTTGACGACTGTGAAAAGATCAAATGTCATTTTGACCGAAATGGTCATTTTGACGGAAATTCCATTTTGACGAAACTGTCAATTTTGACGACATAGAAAAAAGTCGAAATGTTTTTTGACGAAATGTTGTTTTGTCGACATGTGAAAAAGTCGAAATGTCTTTTTGACGAATGTAATTTTGCCGTCATTTGAAGAGATCGATATGTCTTTTTGCCGAAATGTTCTTTTATCGACATGTGGAAAAGTCTAAATGTATTTTTGTACCCACTCCATCTCGCTCCTGACACCCCTTCTCCTCACTGCGGTCTCCACTCAGCGCCCGTCGCCGCTTCCTGCCGTCCAGGTCAGTGTTGGTGTCATACCGGCGCGTACGCCAAAAAAGGCGCGCACTGATCTGATTGGTTGCTTGCTTCGTAGCTTACCGGGAACCGTAGCAGAAGCAGGCACTGGCGGATCCAGACTCTCTCTGCAGGGGGCATCTTTTTGTGGCAAAAAGGTACCCGTTTTTTTTTGCTCCTCGGATTGGGCCGGTTAACCTTATTTGTAATTCGATTTTTAC
Source organism: Semibalanus balanoides (assembly GCA_014673585.1). Classification (NCBI taxonomy): domain Eukaryota; kingdom Metazoa; phylum Arthropoda; class Thecostraca; order Balanomorpha; family Balanidae; genus Semibalanus; species Semibalanus balanoides. Next base: position 103,400 of record VOPJ01009313.1, read on the forward strand.
AAAATGCACCTCTTTCCGGACAAAGGTTTTTCGCGGAAATGAAACACGCAAAAAATGGCGATATTCCCGTAGCATATGCCTAATACATATAAGTAATAATATCGTTTATCTCATACCAACTCGCAGGGGCGTCACCGAGGTTTCTTGATTGGGAGGTCGGCTTAAGTGACGAAAAATATATCTCCATTTTTATAAGTACATGTTTGCAACATGTTTAATTCGGATTTCCATGCTATATAAGTTATTTATTATTTAGCGTCGTCGCAGTGGAGAGGGATGCGCTCCCGCTCCCGTCAAACGGATCCAGAGGAGGGGGCCATGGCCCCCCTTGTGCCTCGAACTTGAGGGGGCACTCTGGCCGCCTGAGGGGGCACTCTGACCACCTGAGGGGGCACTGGTCGTCTTAGGGGGCAACTCTTACAGCCTGCTGAGGGGCACTCTGGCTGTCTGAGGGGGCACCCTGGCCCGTCTGAGGGGGCACTCTCTGGTCGTCTGAGAGGGCACCTCTTGGCGCCTAGAGCGCACTTTGACCGCCTGATGGGGCACCCTGGCCGCCTGAGGGGCACCCTGGCCGCCTGAGGGGCAACTCATGGCCGTCTGAGGGGCACTATGGGCCGTCTGAGGGGGCACCTTTGCTATGTTGCCTCAGGGGGCACTCTTTACCGCCTGAGGGGGCAAGTCTGGCTGCCTGAGGTGGGCACTCTGCTGACCTGAGGACGACCCAACATTTTAACCAAATAAAACTGAAGTAAGGGTATGACTAAAAATATAGTGGTTCCACTCCGCTAGTTTTTCAGATTTGGGTATAGATAGGGGCATGGATAAGTGAATACTGGATTGTGAACGTATCAGCGGATTGCGTATTTTTGTGCGCTGTAGGCCTTCGGTAAGTTAACGCGTTAAACGGTAAGCCAAGCAACGCGTAAACAAAGGAACACGCGTGATGCCTGAAGCGTGAGTTGTGGTATGTGGTGCGGGCTTTTAGCTGCAATAATTCGAAAAAGAAGTCCTGAAGTTACTTTCATTGAGTCCCCAGCGAATCCAAAAGGAATGGTGATATTATTGTTCCAGGACGGAGTGAGTGAGAAACGCGAAGTGTTTCGAATGAAGCGTAGTCTTACAGATGGCCAATCCGTCTTTCAATTTGCTTGCTTGCATGCGTGGGGTTTTCAGGGATATTTTTCCGTTGCACTGCACTAATTAATGCAAAAGGTATACACTGATTATTTGGTCTAAATAAGAACATGGTAATACGGCTAACAGTGAGGTATTTAACCCAACTAATAAATTCCGCCCCAGGAAATAAACCAAACTGAATATCGGTTGCAGAATAATCAGCGGTGCTTTGACTTAGATTCACCTCCGCAGATGAGAACAGATACAAATAATTGAGAGTCACAGAAAGGTGCAGGATAAGTATTGTTTTACTATTGCAACTAACAACCATACTTATCAGTTGCCGGATACAAATGCAAAAACTCGCTCCGTCTGCATCAAGCCGTGCATGCTTTATTAGTTATAGGTATGGGGCAGCCAGGGGGGGGGGGGGTATTTGGGGCAAATGCCCCCCCGTCGCGGCTCAGAGGGGCCCATCTCGTGTCTGAATGGGACCCGTCTCGGGTCTGAAAGGGGCTCATCGTGGACTCGTGGGTCCTCTGTCGGCCTGAGGGTACCTCTGCCGGTCTGAAGGGGGCCCTCGGTCGGCTTGAGTGGGCCTCGGTCGACCTGACGGGGCCCCTAGGTCGGCATGAGGGGCCCTCTGCCGGTCTGAAGGGGCCCTCAGTGGCCTGAGGGGCCCCTTGGTCGGCATGAGGGGCACTCTGACGGTCTAAGAGGCCCTCTGTTGGTCTGAGGGCCCTCTGTCAGTCTGAGGGGGCCCTCCGTCGGTCTGAGGGGGCCCTCTGTCAGTTTGAAGGGACACTCTGTCAATCTGATGGGGTATAATATAGACCTCTGTTAAATTGAGAGGCCGTCTGTCGTCCTGAGGGGGTCCTCTGTCGGCTTGAAGGGGCCCTCGGTCGACCTGAGGGGGTCTCTCGGTCGACATGAGGGGCCCTCTGTCGGTCTAGTGGCCCTTTGTCGGTCTGAGAGGGCCCTCTATTGGTTTGAGGGGGCCCTCTGTCAATCAGATAGGGTCTTAAATAGGCCTATGTTGGTTTGAAGGAGGCCCCTCTGTCAGTCCTACGGCGCCCTCTTGTCGGTCAGAGGGGCCCTCTATAAGCCTGAGGGGCTCTTGGTCGGCATGAAGGGGCCACATTGATCGGCCTGAGGTATCCTTTGGTCAGTTTGAGGGGGCTGTCTATCGGTCTGAGAGGGGGCCCTATGTCGGCATGAAGGGGCCCTCTGTAGGTTTGAGGGCCTCACGAAATAAAGTGGCCCAAATCCGGGGAGTTTTGAAATTTTGGGGTAGGTAGGGGCCTCCGATTTATAACTGTAGATTTATATAATATATTTATCCTTGGAGATTTTCTGGATCCGCCCCTGCATTTCACACTGGTTGCGTCTTTGGTTCTCGCATACGACTACCGCTCCAGGCAAAACGGCGCAGCCTGGTAGGTAGGTTGAACCGCAGCGCACAGCTGGCGTGCGGCACAGCGGGCTGTAAGACGCCTGATTGGTAGACTGTTCCGCAAAGCACGGCGGACGTCCGGCACAGTAGCTATAATTTATACATGTATCCGCACAAATTTCGGCGCATAATCCACCAGCTTAAAGGGAATATAGCACCTTTAACATTTGTTTTTAACTGAGATAGCCAGATTGTCGGGTGTGCTGAGAAACCCCCAAATCCGAAATTTTTCCCTCCAAAGCGACCTAGTTGCTGAGTTTCAACGCAAAAACCGTTGGTCATATGTGGTCATATTTCAACGTCACAAATCCCGTGACGTTTCGCATACGTCATCAGTAGTTACTCCACTGTGATTGCCACCGCACTTCGCTTTTTGAACCGTCCGCCCAGTATTTCAGTTACCTTGCGTCCGCCCCGACCGCCACCGACGGTCGGTCAGGCGCTCGGCACACTA